>JAWLRI010001043.1:440524-502812 GCA_034781795.1 Crypturellus tataupa
GCAATGAACTGGGAGAAGATCCAATATGGAGAAGAAACACAATGAATGGAAGAACATTAAGACAGAAGACAGACATATTTGGGTATGGCAATTGCAGGTGGTAAGAAAAAAAAAAGAAATGTCAGGTCAATTCATTCTGTTATCATCTTTAAGGCAAAAGGAAACTGGCAGAGATGATGTTTGCCACTAAACACTGGATGTAGGGGACTCGGGAGGAAATGGATTTCAACTTTAGACACGTCTCGTCTCATCCACTAAAATCCAATCAATTGTCATCAACCAAAATCAGGATTTCAAGACAAGCATTTGATAATGGCTGCTAAACATTTTGCTATATTTCTATATACTCAATATACGCATTTGAATGAGAAAGTGCACATTTTGAAGGTAAGAGCCTCCACCACGTAACTTGAAAAATAATTTTGTCAATTATTTCGCTGTTAATTAGCATGTTGAAACGTTAAAGTGAAATGAAATTCAAAATATAGCCCCCTGCCTTGAATAAACACAGCCTTTTAAAAAGACTTTTATAATGTATTCCGTGGTATTATGGATCCATCATTGCGCATGCAGATATGTATGTACTTAATATCTCTTCACAGCAGGCATCATAGGGGCTTCATGAGAATGTGTGCTGCTAAATTCACATTAGCTTTAGGTGACAAAAATTGTTTGAGTTTAACATGACAAAAAAACATGAGCTCGGAAATATTTTCTGCCATATTCTTCATTTTTTAAAAAGAGGTGTTAAAAACTTTACATCAGCTACACATGAAAACAAATGTGGAATCATTTTGAGTCCTTTATAGCATTATAGCATCCAGGACTATGTGATCCACCCTGTATGAATCACAAGTGAAAAATAGTTTTAGTTTTTCAGTGTAAGTTCTTGACTTCCTTATAGGAAGTTCATTCAGCCTTTTTATCTAATGCTTCTAATTTAATCAATGCAGAAGTAGGAATTCAGATTATTTTCGAAGGACTTGACAACACTAAAGCATAGCACTATTATTTTGATTTCTCAGCATAATTCTTGAAGCTATAATGAAATATTTAATTCCAGAAAAAGTTTTCTGCAACAAGGAAAAGAAATTCTTGGGTCATCCGTGTCCATCTGTTGCAATAAAACTTTTGAAAAGCAGAGAAATATCCTAGCCATACGAGAGGACTCTTCCTGCCCTCCAGCTGAACTTTTGCATTAAGAAGCACAACTCTTCTATCAGGTTGTCTTCTAATGAGACACATAAAAGAAGAATCTGCAAAAAATATAGAGGTCAAAGAAAAGAATATTTTAATCTGCAAAACCCTTATATATATATATAAAAAAATAGAGCACTCAGACGATTCGCAAAATATTTTTGCAGATTTTGTTATCAAAAACATACTTTCTATTCTAAATTGCCGTTGCACAGAAAACAATGTAACCATTTCTTTCTTGTTCATTTTATAAACCTAACTTCGACACCATTTTCCCTTGCCCTATGTGCAAACCCACAAGCCTCTGCCACTGTGCGTGTTGGTCACTCTTTTCTATCCCCTTTCTTCCCTTCCCCCCTTTCCCTAATGGACAGTCCCTCCTGGATATCCCAAAAGAGAAGGATGTGCCTGGTAAGTGGGAGAGGTCAAACATGAGCACAGCTATTTATTACATATACTGCAACCAGATGGAAGTAACTCATCCATCAAGGAGCTCGTCATCCTCATCACATTAGCTTCTTATAAAAAGCCTCCTGCTCCTTCTCCGCTCTGCACAGTTCAGCTTCCCCTCTTCTGCGCGCTTTTAGAAAATGAACCCTCTCTAACCCCATTGCCGCTTTCTCCTTAAATCATCGCTACCTATCACTCCATGGTTATTTTTAAACTTTACTTTTATCAATACTCATCCCGCAGCTCTGGGAGATATTAAAAGTGTACCAGGGCAAGGAAGGGCGTTGCTGACACTTGCTCCCTCATTCATCAGCCCCTCATAGGCCCATTGGTGACAATGAAAAGATTTCACAATGCCGCGCGGCAGAAACTCATTCTCCCACTCATCCATCATGCTCAACCCAGCAGCAGTTCCACTGACCTAATCTGTAATGCCTCGATGCTCGCTGGAGATTTCTTAAAGGCACCCTTCATTGTTGCTGGGCACAAAGAATAAGCCTGTGCTATTAGATAAGGAGACTAAATGGTGCAGGAATTAATGCAATATTCTTCCATCGCCAAGTCCCGGGTTCAAAGCCTGCAGGGTTAGAGTGGGCGTGGGGGACGCCTTTTTATCCCAATTTCACTGGAGATCATACGGAAAGAGGATAAAAGAACTTTTAAACTCACTTCCGGGTGTAGAAAGGAATTAAAGGCCCAACTGTGACGCACTGTCACTAATTTATCACTTTTGACACTTACAGGCTAATAGATGCCAGATACTGCACAATAAAACAAAAACCACATTAGAGTCAGCTCTTCAGAAGAAAAGACAGTCACAAGCAAGGAAGGAAAAAAAAAAAAGGAAAAAAAATAGTATCTATGTGAGCAGTTGATATAAAAGTGTAGTCCACAAGGAGAAACCTAGTACTGATTTTGTAAGAAGGGAAGTAAGAGAGACAAGCCGGACGTATGATTTTATCACACTGACATAACCATAAAAGAACAATGACAGCACATATAGTAACTGGTAAAAATAAATAAATAAATGGCATTGCTGAATGAAACAAAGATTTGGTAAGAGCTTGGAATTTATTGTGTCATCTCACTTGGCTCAGTTAACTGTGATTTCTGATAGCACAATGCAGTCAGTCACTCATACGCAAACTTACCAGTGTGAGAGTTTCTTGCATGTTAGAAATAATACGTGTCTAAAGCTCTGTTAGTGTGAGGCTTACAAATAACTACGCAGACTTTTAATGCGTTATTTAACCACAGGTATAAACATGGAGACAAATTCTAATTTGTTTCTCTGTCACCTTCTTTAGGCTGTTAACTGAAGGGAGGGCTACCTGGGTGTCTCAAAGACAACCCCCCTACAAGCATCATGCTGTGGTTTATTATAAGCTGAGATCAAGGCCCCTGTCATGCTAAGAGGACAAGCACAGAGTGTAAGAACAAGTTCCTGACCCAAAAAAATTTCAGCACAATCTACAAAATTGTCAACAAAAAGAACAGACATACCAGCTATGATTCACACACAGGAAACTGGGGTCTAAGAAATTAAGACTTGCCCAAAATTACGCTGACAGCCAGGTACAATGCTAAAAACTGACCACAGAGATAAATTTTAAGTTGATTTCCTTATGCAGGTCCATTCATCTATCTTCATCTTTATACACTAAGTAGAAAATATCAGAACTTCATGGGTTATTCATGATCCTCAGATGTAAAGCACCGCGTAAAATAGTTACACTTTGTGCTTGTAAAGTGCTTACAATGTACTTCATGCTGCATATGGAGGACAAAGACATGATGCTTCCCTACGCTTATTACCTAACGTTAGTAAAAACATGAACAGTAGAACACATCCTAGATTTTTGATGGAATACACTGACCTACACAAAATAAACTTATCTGTCTGCTAAAGAAATAACAAAAAAAAAAACAGCAGAAGAATGTGGAAACCAAGCTAAGATATGCATTTTCAGAAGACTAAGGGAGATGCTGCTTAGACTAGCATATAGTATTTATCTGCCTTGTTTAAAAGTAGGTGAATATCCAGTAGTCAACCATTCAACTCCAAACAATATGAATTAAAATAAAATTATGCAAAAAACAACAACATAAAAAAAAGCCACAAAATGAGAGCAAATCACAATGGCTAAATACGTATACTTCTATTTCCAACATTTCAAGATCTTAAAAATCTTTAAGATCACTTTCTTCAATATCTCTTAAACAGAACAAGGGTTTGCAAAGTGCTGAGCACCTGCTACATGCAAGGTCACTTAACAGAAAATATTCTATATTCTAAAAGGCTCCACAAAGCAATACAACAATATGAAGGACGATCCTCAATAGAATATCCTTAGTATAATTATAGTCCTAGGACTATGTGCTGCACTACAAAATGAGCCTTTAGAAGCGTATTGGAAATTCCAGGAGCAGAGGGAAGCACTCGTTTCTTCTGCAAGACCTACGATAAAATTCAGAGCCATGACACTTGCCAAAATGTTTGCATTTCCCTTCAGCAAACGAACTCCCGTCTAATATCCAGCCATCACCTTGGGTTAACTTCTAGTAGGAAGCTTCTACTGCTTCTTTGGGTGCATGCATGGTCAGGTATTTATCAAAATGCTGATCTTGTGACAAGTGAATATTTTATGCCATTTTCTCTTGAAGCACTAAAGATTCAGAATCTGCCTATCTTAGAACATTTACAGAAATGAGGATTGCTGCATATTTTTTGGCGACAGTAAAGAAATGAGATCTTTAGAAAGACAGAGAGCTTCTTCCATAAATAACGGATTTATGGTGTATTCTATTGAAAGCACTTCCCAGGAGAATGTTAGTCAGCATAGTCTGCTATATAATATCTTCAGCTGCATTAGCTTTTCTAGAAGAAATCTGGTGTTTCTACCCAACTGGGAAAAAAAGTAAGAAAGGAAGGAAGAAAGGAAGAAAAAAAAAAAAAGAAAAGGAAAAGAAAAGGCTATTCAAGCTAATGTTCAAGCTCAACCATCCTGTTATAGTTAGTAAAAATCACTGACTGAAGAGGAGTTTGAGGTAACTCAGCTCCCTGCAGAATCTGACCCTGAAAAAAAAAATTACTTGTAGATGGTTTATGTTAATCACTGATCCCTGGAAATCTCATCTGAAACATGTCTAATCAGTAATAACCAAACTGTCATAGTTTGAGATGACTACATTTCCCAGAATAGCTCAGACTGTTCCAAGGATCAAGATTCATTGTCCCTGTCCTGAACAATTAAGGTCAGGATACTCCAATGTTCAGCTGCAGCCACATCTCTCTGCTCCATCAGGACGCAGGGATGCCTTGTGCCTGCGTCCTGCCAGCAGAACCAGCAATTCTGGAGATACCCGACCCTCCCTCAATACTTGGGGCTCAGTAGGAGACCAATCCACGGTCAATTTTCCTGTCTTGGCTTGATGAGCTTAAAATTTTATTAGAAGAAAGTCATATTACAGCTAAAATGAACTGATAGATGAGAAAAAGCTATTGCAACAAAGGCATATACCCTGACCTATAATTTGGACATCACAAATCATAATTAAAATGTAAAATCTCCAATAGAATGAACACATGGCTAATTTAACATGCTTATAAAACATGCAAGCTTCTTTCTTAAAATGATCTTTGATGAATTAAGGTATATTGACAATTATAATAATGTAAGGTTTCTAGGGTTTTTTTTTAATAAATGTATGTACCAGAGGTGGGAGGGCACAGACTGCCAAAGTGAGGATAGTTGGCTTTCTGCACTGGGGGAAGGTAGGAGGAGACTTGTGGTAACCTCAAAAGGCAAAAGCATATTTTAGAAAATGTTATTTAACACAGTGATGTGATAAGGCTGAAATTCTCTAACCTAGGACAAGCTATTATTGCTAACTATTCCCTAAACCCCACTGCTGGGCCTTGGACTTGTTTATTTATTTATTTATCAGTCTTCCATTCTCCTAAATCCAGCTGCAGACAATCTGATCTTTGCTTTCCTCTTAATGGCTCTTCATTTTGAAGAATGATTGCTTAGAGAAATGGGCTTCAGTTCTGAACAGCCTATTTTATTAAAAATGAGTTGCAGCTGTAAATACTATGGATATTTTTAAAATACTAGTATTTCCACAAAGTACGCGCTCATATTTAACACACACAAAAAAAGGAAAGTTATTTATACAAATAAAACACACTGTGATATCAAATTAACTGTCTCTAGTTTTATACTAATATCGTATATTGCATCCCAAAATATTTACAAATAATACAAATCTGCAAAGTTCCACAAATATAGAAAATTCCAAATACTAGAATTTTTGATTTTATGCCAAGTAAGTAACATCCCTTAAGATAGAAACTAAAAGATGTAGAGAAGAGGATGAAAATACATTTCATATCTAGGTAAGCTAAAAGGGCCTGAAACATTTTTAATACAGTATTCTGACTCGCAGAGAAAATGAGGCAGCATCCACATGCTTCTCGTTCAAGAACATATGATAACATGGAACAGAAACCCAAGTATATCCATCCACAGCTCACATCATCACATCACATAACATGCGACCGAGTTATTCAGCTCATCTTCAGAAAGTCTTAATAATATCTTTGTCCTACGGTATAAGACTTCCAGTGCTTAAAACAAAATGTTACCCTCACATTTTCTATCCAAAACCTGCAGATCACTTATCCCTTTCCGACTGTGAAGTCAGGCCCCTTCAATGCCATCGACCAAGTGCTGAGGCACAAGAGAAAGATAGGAAGATTTTAAAGTTACTTTAGAAAGGAGGTTGTTGAGGCCAACAGAATGGTGCCATGTCTGGGAATTTTAGCACACCTCAGTATCCATATCCAAGATGAAAGGCAACAGATTCAAATCATGTGAAAGGCAATTTTTGCATAGCTGCACATTGATGAAATGCAACACTTATCCTAAGAAAGTGATAAGGTCCATAAAGCACTAATAGTGCTGTCTTTTAAGGTATAACTTGCATATAAATCCTGAGATGAAAGCACCCACATTAAAACAAACAAACTGCTGAAGTAAACAAACACACTGAAGAAGAAACCCCAAACCCGGATTAGGACAGATGCAAAAGACTCAAGGGAGTTGTGGGAAAATAATTTTATATATATATATATAAAGCATAATTAAGTTAGTAAACAGTATTGTATGCAGGTATTCTACTGAACATGTTTACTAGCCAGGTGTTCATTGGATATTGTTTTTAATCTGACCTTAAAAAAAAAAAGAAAATCTGGTGAAAGCCATTTCAGATTTTTTCTTCAACATTTATCTCAAAAATGGCCCATTTGATTCGTGAACATCTCTAATGTATATCATCAGTGACTGAAGGAGTTTTTTTATATGATTTTTGACAATTTAACAAGTCCTCCTGACAAATTAAATGGTTGTGTTGACAACTTAACTGTACTGCCAATCAATATTTTCAATTACTTTCATTGTCATTCAGAAAAAATACAACACGAGGTCATACAGTGGTAAAACCAAGTAAAGAAAATGAAATGATGCACAGTTATGGGGGAGGGGGCAGTGGGAGGGGACTGAAACTTTGAGGCACAACATACAATTTCAACATTCTTTGTTTTTCGGGGAAAGGTTAGGTGTTTCAGAATAACTTCGCTAATTTTAGATCTCGGTGACATCTCCCTGAGAACACAACACTGTTTCCTTTCTTCCCATAAGCTATTTTAAAAGTCATTAAACTTGAGCTGCCGCTGCACGGCACTCGCAATGAAATCGTCCTTTTTATCCCATCTCTTCTCATCATAACCTACACGTTCTTAACAACTCAGCCGACCCCATGCAAGGTTGGCAAATGCAATTCAAAAGAATTACTGGTCAGACAGGGTGTCTTAATATCATCCTTTTAGGCAAAAGCCCTGATGAGCACAGCTCTTCCAGGAGGTTAGAGCTCTGTTTCAAGCATTTAAGCCATGGTCAAGAAACACCTCTGCGTATCCAACTACAGTGACAAACTCCTTAGAGCAGCTCTGGTGGCCCCCAGGTTCCACAAAACCAGCAGCACGTCAGGCTGGATGTAAAACTCCTGAAGTTCAGGAAATAGTCACAAAATGCAAATCATTTAATGAATTTCTTTTACCTTACCAAATCACTTTATTTACTTAATTTAAGGGGAAAGTATATGATTCATATTAAAGAAACCGAAAAAAGCGAAAATAAAAAGTGGGGTAAGGGTTGCTGTTCAGCATTATCTACTTTTACATGGATTGTAAAATCTCCTCTGTGTTGACTCAATATTTACTGCTTTAACTTACACTTTTAGAATTCATTTCTAATATTGAGAATATTTTATTATTTTCATCATTTATAGCTAACCTATTACTTGCAGAGCAGACTCTTTCAGTTGGCAAAGGTAAATTTAGTAACTGATGCCTCTCTTTTGACACCTATTTAGAAAAATAATCACAAATACTATGATACAAAAATGACATTTCTACATCACGTCCTTGTTATTAGGAAACACCATTTTTATTCAGGTAGCTTCTAATGCTACCAATACAGGGGAACACTGTGGCACAGCAAAAAATAAAATTTGTCTTTTGAAGCAGCCACCTACAGAAGTTTATGTGCAAAGATTAACTATTTGAAGCAGATCCCATAGCTTGTGTTGCTGCAAAACCAATGGATTCTGCACAGTTCTGTTAACCATCAGCAATTATCTTCCTGTCAAAGCTAAAGGTAACAAATTTCCCCATATCCAGCAAGGCTATATCATCAACCGGACACCAGCATCATTTGACGGAAACTAAATCACGACACCAGCCAAGAGCTCTGACAGACAAATGTGCTGCCTCCGAAAATCTAGGCCTATCACTCAGAGGGGGAAAAAGGTTCTCTCAGCTGCTCTTTCTGAAAAGAGATTAAATGTTGTAGATTCTGTAAGTACAGTACCAAGCAAATCCTAAATATGAGAATTATTAATGGGCTTTACCACTGGTCTTTTTAATCTTTTGCCAACATACGCTCGTCTGTTTTACCTTGGTCTGTCTTGTTTCCTGATGGACATAAAAGGCAGGAGCTATGCATTATCCTAGTCTTAATCAGAGACAGCGGCACAAGAACAATGTACCTCTACCTATCTTACGGATAACATTTTAGCACTAGCTGTTCTTTTATAATGAAGACTGTGTAATAAAAGATACCTCTAATATGTCCTGTCCTTATACTTAACAATAACATTCATTTCATGATATGCTACATAATGGGGATATCAGTTCTTAACCTGCTCGGTAACAAAGTACCACATTATCACAACGCAATTGCAGTTTGGCTGGAATTTCCTGATAATCTGTGGCTGGAACTCGCATTTTTTTCCCCCCAAAGGGACACACACTACAGTAGATCAGCCCATAACTGCAAAACTACATTTTGAGTATGGCCATCTTTAACCCGTGTAACACCTCAGGTTTAAAAAAATGAGATGCTTTGTAAAGTGCTGCTGTATATTGTTAAATACAAATCAAAGAAGTTTCATTGACAAGCCAGTGAGGTATTTTTCTTACAAGATCTGATGTCACATTAAATGAAATCAGAGACTATTTATCGGGTGGAAGTTTCAGGGGATGCATACAGAGGGGACTTGATGCTGGAGCAGATTGATAGTGCCAGAAAATGCCTTTCACCTCTAGGTCATTGGTTCAAACGTGGGCCAAGCTAGAGGTGACCTGAAGTTGTTACTCTCTGACAGCCGTTCGATGACCGATATGAAATAAGCAGATGCAGACCAGTGTCCATCAGAGATGTCCACTCCACAAGGAGCACACAGCTGTGGCAGACATCAATGAGCGTCCTTGCTAGACGCATCTGAGGAGCTTCCAGCAGCTTGAGGGACTCTACGGACAGGGTTCCTAGAGGCTTCACGCCGAGTAAGGGCTGCTCTACCTAACTGCCTCTTTTGGGAAAGACCACATGTCCATTCAGGAGGCTCAAAGAGTTTTAGATCTGCAAGACTGTTTTCCAGTAAAGCAAAAGCAGCACTAACCTAACTTAAACTAAAAACAAAAATCCCATAAAACACACTGTGAAATTTGCTAATTAAATATTGAACTCCAGATTTTATTTACAAGTGTTTATAGTTCACACACAGAAGAGTACATTAAAACAGCAAGTTCAATTTAAAGCATTACATTTAGTTTCCTACAGTATTTACTTTTTTTTTTTTTTTGGAAAATTTTCAAGGACTCTGCCAAATTGGAAGTTTTTATATGAAACATATGAACAGAGAGAACAAGACCTGGAGTTCAATGAGGAACAGTGCAACAAAGCAAAAAGACACAACAGAGCATTTCAGCAGTTTCACGCTGACACCTCCTCTTCTGAACACAACACAGCAGGCTTGGAGGTTCCCGCCTTTGAGACACTCAGCTGCAAGGAGAGCTCCACAGGGAGATGACACATCATCCAAATGATCCCTTATTGGAGCTGGAGGGACCCTGAGGACACAGTGTTTGTCCTATCCTTCTTGGTCTCTTTGCTCTGAAATGCTGAATAGGCCAAATATGGAAATAACAGTACAAAAACTTCAAAACCCCAAGAGCTTGCTTTTCTGTAAGCTTATAGCTCCTTGAGCTACTGGTCACCTCCTAAAGCCTGTCCATTAAGTGTACCATGATAAAAAATACGCCAAAAATGACCCTGTTAGTTTAACCTTCATGGTAGACTCTATATTAGAGCATAAAGCATACATGAGGTTCAGGAATAAGACATTTATTGAAAGTCCTTAATGATTTAAATTGTTTTGTGTAATCAGACTTCTGAAACTTGTACAAACTCATAAGTGCTATACATTTTTTTTTAGAAGCAGTTTCTCTAAGTTATTCATTTGGAGAATGCAGGTTTTTAACAGCTAGGCAATTCATTATTAAAGCAAGTGTTCAAACCAAAGGAAAATCCATCCTGGGTAAATGGTGAAAATTCGTAGCTTGACTCTACTTTTAACCTCTGTGTGATACCTAAATTTGGCAGACTTGAGAATTTAACAGGCTACTCTTATTCATTCTGCGTCAAAATGACGCTTGTGAAACACTACCTTTTAATTAGCATGCTTTATAATAGGGAACAAAAAAGTATTTAAATGAAACGCATAATTAAAGCACATGCCATGCTGAATCATCTTCATTTATATCACAATACACGCAGTGCCATGACACTGTTGCTACAGGCTCTGAGTGCTACGGAGGGAGGACATATTTACCTACCAGCAGGAAATCTCATCCAAGAGTGCTTCAAACCCTAGCTGTCCACATATGTCTAAACTAATCCTATTAACAGACTTGCCACTGCGCCTGTTCTGAAAGGACCATACACACAGCCTAAGATTACAGCCAGGATTTCCCTTATTCTGCACACTGAGTGGTGGATGGGGCAGAGGTAGGAAAGGAAACAAAACAGTAAGTGCTAAAATTTTCAGCCTGTCACAGCAGTGTAAGGGAAAAACGCTATTTTCATTTATAAATTAATATTTCTGTTACAAATCATTGAATGAGGTTTATAATGCCAATAACACACAAAAAATCAGTCACTACTGTAGTTAATGACTAGTTTGGTAGACTGTTAACTGCCCTTAACTTTCCATGAGTGGTTAACTAACAAACCAGTCATTACCTGCTTCACGGGATTAGAGGTTAAACATAAACTTGATTACAAGCTATAAATGTGAGTAATTTGAAATGTTATTGGTTATTACAAAAATATATGGTAATAATTTCCTCTTTAATGAAAGGGAGCATGCTTTTAGTGGTCCCTAGTTTCTTGTTTAGGCTTCGGGAAGGAGATCAGCGCATGATTAACAGCTACCCTCTTATGATAGGCATGTGGGGCTGGGTGGCACAAATGAACACTCACCACTTATCTGGCTCATAAAAATACACGAATGCGATCCCTGCAATAAAAACAATAAACAAAGTTTGCAGGCTGTGTTCTTAATTTGCAGTTCAGAAAGCTTGTGGCTCGCAAGTACAATTATGGAAACGTAGATGCATATAGATGACACAGGTACAGATACATGGATAAGCACATACACATCTATATGTGCAAGTATCTGCAGCTAACGCAAGATGATAGTACACAGACTTACCACTAAAAGTTAAAAGCAGAGTGAGACAAAGCCTGAACAATGATGCAACACTCACCACTGTTGTTTTAGCTCTCCTTCAAAATAAAACAGAGAATTGAAAAGCTACTGGAAGCCAGGGTATGCAACTGCACTGGGAATGGGTTCTGTTGGATTGGGAGCAGCAAAGACCTTTTAAGTTTAAACGTGAGCAATTTAAAGCTGTAGTAACAGGAAAGAACATATATATACACACACACTATACATATGGAAAGAAAAAATGGAAGCTATGAAGTTTACCCAGAGACTAGCAATGACAATGAAAAAAAAATTGTTCCTTTAATAGAAAAGGTTTACAGCTACAAAAAAAAAAAAAAAAAAATCTTCCCTTCACCTACAGCTTTATGTTATATCCTGCCGCTGGTCAGCTTCTAACCTGAGGGCTAGAATCAATCACCCATAGTTCAACTGGATATATGGTAACCCAAAATCTTAAATAAATAAAAAACGCTTATCTTTTTCTTATGGAAATACTATATTACTCAAGAATGGTAGAGAGATATGTGCTATTGAGCAGTGCAGGGGACAACACTTCCACTCTATTCCAAATTTTGATGATATATTTTAGCTTCATCTTTTCTTCCCTCATTTAGAATTTCCTGTAACACTGGAAAATCTATCTCATACTGAAAATTGACCATCACTATATCCACTCTCTATTCCCAAAGGCCCAAATTTGTTTAACATTGGATAAAAATGTATTTAATGGTATTATAAGCAGGGCAGAATTGCTTTCAACAGCTGTGTGAGCCCCAGGAAAAACATGGTTTCAATAACACTCTGTGAAGTCCTATTGAAAATAGATTGCACTAGCAATTAAAATGTTTTCAGCACACGGAGGGCTCTGTGTACCACACCAACACACACCAAACACCAACAAGGCCTGGCCGCCAGCTTCAGAGCTCTACTGCAGCAGTCATGCTCAGTGTCTTTATATGGTGTCATTATACAATGAAGACACACACTTCTCATTATGCTATTAGTGATATATGATATAAATATTTGTACAGATTCCTAAACCTTTCAACCAGTTACTTTAAATCACTGGACCTGCTTCTGGTTCATGATCGGTTGAGAAAAAACTCATACAGCAAAATAGTGGGTGCCGGTTTTGTCACATGTAGGAGGCTGCTTTGAAACACAACCCCTTCCATGACAATATGTGCAAGGGCTGCACCAGCAGGCTGGCAGACTGGGGGACGTCGCTGTGACCTCCTGATTCCAGGAGCCTGGAGCCAGGAGCCCTTGCTTCCAGTCTGCTCCGTGCAGGTGCGGCCCACCTCGTACTACACACTCCTCAATACATATATTTTTATAAAGGTTCTACTGGCCATGAAGGCAACAATCCCAGCCACAGGGAAGACACAGGCACGACTCAGTGGATGGGGCACCGCTCTAGAAGGCGGCAGGACGTGATCCTCCTCCCGAGTCTGCTGCTGACCTCTCCTCTCTCCCTTCTTCCTCTGCCAGCACCCGCACGCTCGTCACGGCGGGGACGTTATTGGCCTGAACCTCTACCCCGCGGCTTGCACCTGCCTCCTCACCCTCGCTTCTGGGAGCGCGTCTCTTATACAGCATTTTATCCCTCTCCACACAAACTCAAATATGATAACACAGAAAGCAAGGAACAATGGTACGAATTTAGAGCTTAACACCAATTTCTACTGCATTGCAATTCTGTAAATGATAATCATGACTGAGAGTTTTCTGTAGAAGAAATCTGAATTTAGAGTCAAAAGTACATAGAAGTTTCAAATGAAGAGTGTGAGGTTTTATTATTAAACCAGCATTTAAAATTGTCTCCATGCATTCTTAAGCAGCTAATGTAAATCAGACACAAAAAAAAGTTAAATAATCTTTAGTAAATATAACCAAGATTATTTTCAAGTGCTGGAAGATTTGTCCTTTTCCCGTTTCCTTTCTTGGGGGAGGAGAAAGGGATGTGTGGGAGGGAAAGGATTAAGCGCTTAAGAGGTACTTGAAACCTACCCAGAGCATTTTAAAAGCTGAAAATAAAGGCTTTTGAGAAATACGTTTTGGGGACTGAAGGGAGAATTGATACAGAAGACTAGGCTAGCATGATTTTAGGGGATATATCTAAAAAGCCTAATCATTGATAATTCACAATTTGTGAGCCTGGTGGGATTTCATGCAGAGCACCAGCTTCACTGAGGTAATTGGTGCTATTGAAACAACACTGGCTCAGCAGCATGCTGCTTTCTCCCTCGCCTCTGGGCACAGGAAGGATCAATATTTGTTAGGATTGCTTCTTGTTCCAACAATGTAAGATTTACAATACTTGCTAGGATTCTCACTTTGTCTTCACACAACTCATCAGTGGAACCCAATTACTAACCTCAGACAAACAACATTAACATGAGCCTCTATGCTTCTTTATTGCCCTTCATCCAAGTCTCATTTCAGGGTCTTCAGGCAGTGCCACTATAACAGATACTACACTTTAAAGTGTGCTCCAAGGAATAAATTTTCAGTCTTTCATTACTCGTACCTTGATTTACTTCATATCATCTTGCCGCTATAGACAAAGATAACACACTGTAAATTACAGCCATCCTGTCTTGTAGTTTCAGAGGTAGGGGGAAGGCAGGGAGTGATGCTTTTGCTCTACAATTAGCACTGGGCACCACAGCTTCATCGGTATCATCGCTACTGACTGAAACTTGTTTATCAAAGATGTGAAGTCATCATTATATAGGAACTCATTTCCTAAATTGCTTTGTATTTATTTTGTACTCTGATAAACGAGCGGCTCTACAGTAAGAGAAAAATACATATTTTTGTATTGTTTATTGCATTAACTTAAGATAGGTAATCTTATTTAACTTTACTCATGGGGCTATTTCTGCAAATTTTTCTGTCTTGAAGTCTTAATAACACAGTGGCCTTCGACAGTTTGCTGTACATTATGATCTCATTCAAGCTCAGTACACAGCAGCAAGCCCCCAAAATGGATAATTTTGCTTCAAATGCTTTAACTATTAGTGCATTGTTGGCAATAGAAGCCTTGGAAAACAGTCATTGGAAAAAATCCTTTAAGTTAGCTGTTGCAGTACCCCCTTATTTGTCCTACAATTTCCTCCATCCTCCATCCTATTCCAGTGGCTGATAACTAAGAACATTAGTTTTATGCGACTTGTCAAGCTCAAATGAAAAGAGAGCTAACTTTAATGACACTGCAATTAATCGCCCCAATAGACAGACAGCTAAAAGACAAGATATTGACTTCATTAAGGATAATGTATTATGTCATTAAGTTGGTAGGGTCACCTTGTGTATCATATATGCTTGCTAATATATTGGCATTTTCCTCAAATAAGATAAATTCAGATATGAGTGATAAAGCTGATTAGAAAATGTTTAATCTAAAGAGGCTAGTTTCCTTATATCCCAGCTTTGCAGCCCTAGGTATAAGTGGACTAGTAAAAAGCCATTATAGATCCTGGTTTACCTCAAATAACAGGTCCCAGCAATTTATAACCTTGATTCTTTCCCACCTCCCCCCACCCCGCTCTGTTTTTAGCTCTAGCTTGGGCATTATTTGCCAAGACTGTATTTCAGATTTGTTTTTAAATGTATAATCTTGTTTAGTACGGGTAAAGTTAGAAGAACCACTGCCTCACACACTTGTGCATAAGGGCTTAACCCCTTACAAGTCAGGGGTTTGAAATCAGTTTAATATGATATAATAAAAGGGAGCTCTGATAATGAGATTATTAACCTGATCACTCCTTCTAATTAAGCAACTTCTTTTCAGGCCTATTCATAGGAAGTTTTGTTGGATGCAAATTAAATACATTTTTTTTTTAATCAAAACTATATAAAATTTGTAAATTACAAATATACTTACAAGACAATTCATGACACTTAACATTATATAAATAAAACATTTCACTACCTTCCTCCTCATTTCCATAAAATCCACTGGGTAGGCATGTTTCTCTCACCAACGGTATCTTCTCAGGTTCTCTTATAACCAGAGACCTGCTTATTCATCACACTAGTGACTATCTGCATACTGTAATTTTGTAAATTACTCAATAACAATTTTGAGGCAGTTTGCTCTAGAATAAAACTGTTTTATGCATATAGTTTGCTCTTTTCATAAGCATTGCTTCGATAAGCTGAAAAACAAAAATAAAAGGGACAGTTTATTTTAAAACATCTTCACTACAAGATTATGCTACTGTGCTCAGATCTGCATTTTTTAAAATGAGAGCTTTCAGATGCCAGACTTGTTTACTCAAATCTAACCTAACAGACTGTCTAAATCTTCTGTAATCTTATTTTAAAAAATAATGTGAAGTTATATAGTATGCATAAGATCTAGGTAAATCTACAGATCCTGGCTTTATTCCGCCAGCGACAAACTGATATTTTAAAATGAACATGCTTGTTTGCCTGTTGATATTAATTTATTTCAGCAGTTCCTGAAGGAAAAAAAGGAAAATGATACTCTGGAGGATAACAGTCTGTTAATGGTCAGTTCGCTTCAATGCTACTGCAGGCAACACACACAACCTCCCTTTAAAGAACAAACTCTAATTAGCATCGCCTATAATTCCTCATTCCAAACCGTACCTTTTAACCTGCACCCCATCTTTTCCAATATTTCCATTAAGGTTGTCAAAAGCAGAAGTTTAGGAACCTTTCCCTGTGACCTTGGCATTTCTTCTCAGGCTTAACGTATTGGCATTTTTTCCTCCGACTGCATCGCTTCTCATTTGTCATGATTATTGTTGAATTTTTCAACTGTCATTCCCGAACGTAAATCAATGGTTGTCGACTTCCCCTTTGTCATATCTGCACTGCCAACAGCCTTTCCCTTCTAAATGAGGCTTCCTCCCTTTCCATCCATTAAGAAGGGCCTGTCTTTGGGAGAAGTCAATCCTTTGTTCGGCCACTCCATTTATCATTCTTCCAATCAGTACCTGACATACTTATTCAGCCAGGTCTTCAGCCACACAATCATTGCTCCTTTTGGGGAGGGGGCACGAGGGCAGAAAGAAGGGGTACCCGATTTATGCAGGTTTTTTTTTTTTTTTTTTTTAAACCATCCGTCTTGCCCAGCTTTATATTTTTCAATGCCCTTGTGTCTTTAGGCTCCTCACTCGCTTGAAGGAAACACCAAGTTCAGAAAAAGAAACGGGGAGGCAGGGCGAGAACACGCTTATACCAAGGAAACATTTTAATTCTTAGCACAGCAAGAAAGAGAAGCTAGATGTGGGAGAAGCAACTAAAATAACAAATTCGGCTCTGCTACAAAAGGCTCTAAAAAGTCACTTCTGTGTTTTTTTTTTTTTTTTTTTAAACTCTAACTGGAACAGAAATAGTAATGGATTGCATGACCTTTTTGACAAGGTTTAAGTCATATAAAGTTATATTACAATAAAACCAGTTTCTAAGCAGAATATTGGTTCATAGTGACTTACAGAAGCCTTCAGGACATGACTTGTTCAATAAAGAAAAGGAAGTTAGTATCTGTTATTTATGCGGCTACAGTCACGTTTGGTTGAACAAATTCACAGAGCTTCAATCCCCTCCACTAATATTTCAAATAGGCCTGAAAACAATGTTATTAAGTTGCTTTTGTCGTTTCTGGTTATTAGGTGATGATGCCTAAAGTTTATTAGAGCTCCACACAAAAGTAACCAGTATTTCTTTTCCACAGTAATAGATTCTTATTACAGCTTCCTGTCTCAGGTTAGAGACGGGTCAAAATCTAACACCTCGGACAGGCATCCTCACCCCTGTTTTTAAGGGGCACGGAGACCGAAGCAGCCTATAGACTGACGTTCTAAAAGCCATCCTTTACTAATATCACACCAAACAGTCCTCAATATTAAAAGCACAGGCCCAAATTATGTGTACAATCATCTCTTTCCTATTAAATAACACGACAGGCGAAGAGTGCGAGGAGGATTTTCCCCCAGAAGTAAACACAGAATCACGCAAGCCCTGCTACTTCTACTGTTCAACACGATGGGATAGTTTATACACAGTCACGTAGGTAAGCTGGGCTCAAACGCTAAGCACCCTAATGAGGGTGTCCCCCTAGATGTGGGGCAACTACAGACTGCTCAAACCCCTGATTCGGGTTTAGGTGCAGGGCAGACCTCCCCCTGCCCCCATTCAGCACCTCTGTTCACTGGAACCTTCACCCCAGCTAGACACAGCCTTCTCCCAGCCTTCTTTTACCCCTTAAATGTGAAAAGGGTGAATTGAGGCAAACGGAGCAGCAAACACGCCCTTCTAAGATCTTACTGAGATGAGGTCTATGGGGAAACCTCCCAGATCCTGCCGCCTCCTAGACCAGCAAGAGCGGGGCTTTTCTTCACAGCACCTGCCTTCCTACCACAGCCACGAAAGGCTGACACATCCAGTTAACACATCCTGCGCTGCTGTGGCTCACGCTGCTGTTTTCTGGGTGCTCTCCCTAGAAAGGCTGAAGCACTTGGCCAAACCCCGCAGCAGCTGCCCACACCACTGCTAGGTACGGGGCCCCAAAAGAGGGCAAAACATCCAGTTCAGCAGTGCAGGGAGAGGTGAGATCCTATTACCGAGAGCATATATTTCTTAGGACGTTAAAAGTTTGTTCTCATATAGTTCAAAAAAACAGCTTAACCTTCCATTCCCCATTTGTAAATCATTATAGGCACCACAGGGTAATACAGAAAAAAAAATAACAAATTATTTTGATGAGAGTCATATGAGGAGCTTGAATAAACAGCAGCAAAGTATAGCAGAATGGAGGCTTAGGGCATCGCACTAGCAATACCAATGCTGGTCTGACACCAACTCCCTCCAGAAAAATGGATTCCTTGGGCATTAGCAGGTACCAAATCTAAGGTGCAATTTATACTCTGTCAATGGAATTTATATTCTGCCTAGAAATATGCACCTGCAACAGCATAACAAATTTAGATGGAAATCTTGCATTATTTTTGTCATGGCTTTTCAAAGTCCAGTCTAACCATTGATTTCTACACTTAAACTCTTTGCTCAGACACTGCTACGTTCCCACCTGCTTTGGGGTATGCTGGCTAATAACATGCAAAGTACAGGTATGACCAGTGCCATGAGATGAGTGCAATCCCTTGCTGTCTTGTGATACAACGTAACTAAAGGTAATCCACTACATCTTCCCCTTTCTGTAGGGCTTACCACATTTTACATGGTACCACATTCTTGCTGGAGCACAACAAAGGTGATTTCAACAGTTCATTACTTTAAAACTTTGCAAAATTGTCTCACTTTTGGAAGCCAATACCCAAGCTACAAAAAAACAACCATTTAAATACCAGCATCTACATTTTCATTAAATTCATTTTATTAAAGAGATAACTAATAGCACTATTTATGGTGCTCCAAGCTTAAGGAATCAGCTAATTTGATTTATTCTCCTTTTCATTGCCCTTATATCTTGCTTATTAAGACATTTTATTCAGATACTCCTGAAGTAATAAACGCAGAAGCTTTGTTGCCAAATGTAGTGGGGTTTTTATTTATTTATTTTTAAAGCTACACAAGGTAAGGGGTTATTTCCTTGTGAAAAAAATAAAATACAGCTGATGCTGTTTTAAATCATATCGTGTAATCCCATTCTTGTCCAAGCAATAGATTTACAGATAACAGCAGCAATCTTCGCAAAGTGTAAAAAACCAGTGACCCTCCTAGAACCACCAAGTGACACAAAGAGGTGTTATTTGCAAACCAAAACAGCTATTAATACATGAAACACTACCTTCCAAACAGCAGTGCAGATTTTTCGAATCTACAGGAGTGAGCAAAAACAAGCAGAGGTTGCAGTTCTATCTCCCTAGCGCAGCCGTTTTGTGCCTAGCAAACAGAGCACATTCTGGTGCATTTATTCAGTCCTAGTTAGGGCTTTCACTGTCTAGGGAAGGGCACAAAACCAGAATCTTATTTGGCAGCAAATGCAGCTATTCAAACTCTGCAGGAGTGATTTTCTACATTTTGCCAAAGTACAAAGCTTTATCATTCTTGCATTTGCTTAGACTATATCTATTTTAATGAACTCTTATGCACCAGCTAAAAAAACATTATAGAAATGGCAAGGATAAAGAAATGCAAACTGTAAGATCATCTATTTGAAGCTCCCACAATACCAAGACATAGGAGATGTGAACTAAAATATTTTCTTCATATATTTAATTTTGTGAATTTATATTAGATACTAATATGAGAAGTTAAGAAAAGGTAAATTTTCTTTTGCCATTCCTTCATTATGTAATTTGAAATTGCACCCAGAGGATATTGTGTCCTCACGGTTCAATATTCCAAATTCTCAAAAGTTGAGATCATTCTATCACCCAAAAACAAGTACATTTGGTGATTAATATATTTCTAAAAAAATATGAATGTGTTTGGATGCATGAGATTCTGACCAAACAAAAGGAATAAGCAAAGTACCAGAGCAGATACTCATATAGATTTTTAGCCTCTGTATCACAATCATGACATAATTGCTTCCTATTAATTAAGATGTATTTGTAAGATGGAAAATGGATTTTCTAATGCAACACTTTGCAAGAGAAATAAAGCACACACAAAAATCCTGAACCAAAACATTAACAAGTCCATATGTGAATTACCTTGTCATTATAACTCAAACATAAGCCTTAAAATCTGGAAGTGCTTATAATTATAAACTGTAATCTTCGGCTCCTTTCCATCTTGATATGAGAAATACTTACTTAGATTTTAAGCAGAGCTTTAGCAGCATTCAGAACAAGTTTTGTAAAGAAACATCCAGACACTTAACTGTAGTAGTTAGTAACTTACTGAGTCCAACTATATAATCTAAGTCAAATCCTGAAAAGCACTAAAATATTTTCTTGCAGATTCCATTAAAATCAGTTTTTGTTTTTCAAAATTTAGCTGTATTCCTGAACTTCTTTAACCTACAGTTTGCATCTTTTTAATGTCTGTGCACCAATCATATCTTGTTTTTTATTTACATTTTTCTAAGGGGTTCAATTTCTTCAGAAGTGCCAAAACAACACACTAAAAATAGAAGAGGGTGGACTGCAGTTCTAATGCCTTTCTTACATAAGAGTTATGTAGCATGGCACTTAGTGTGCTATCCTGTACCAAATATAAATTATATAATAAAGATATTCTAATTTTAATGAAATATTTATTATTCATTGTTTTCATTTCTCTTAAACTCTAAAAAATATATTTGTAACATGAGTACAGGGAGGTGTAATTAAAAAATTGTTATTTGTGTGGCACCACAAAAGGAGCAGTTAATGACAGAAAACCAAGTCATCCTCAGTATTTTAAGGAAGCTTAGGATAAAATGTTTGGCTAGATTGATAACCAAATTTATAAATTAATATCTTACACGTGGCTGAAAAGATGCTTAGTTTTCATGCAAATACAGTTTTCCTGGTGTGCTTCTAGGGGCAGGTACCCAGGGGCTGCTTCCACACGGCCCCGTTCCTGCCCCTCGCGGCAGCGCTGGGCCGGGACAGCCGCGCAGGACGGAGGAGAAGGGACGGCCGCAGGGCTGTGCGGCGCATTCAGATGCACCGGGAATGGATGCTGATCATCTTGCATTTCTTTTTCAAAAAAGCCTCTAATCAGCTATAAATTCCTTCGACAGTCGGCTTTCCTGCTGCACCCAAAAATGTGTCATTTGTCTATTGAAAACCATAGCAGCTCCCCACCCCTCCTCGCTGGCTTTCGCTGGCCTCTCTCTTTTTTCCCCGTTTAATGTCTCTAACTTTATGCCATGTTCTTTTCCTCTTTCAGCACGGCTGAGCAAGGCTGACAGGCGGATTCCTTTGCTTTTCAGGGTATTAAAGCCACTTTCCCGCTCTGACAGCCTGTTCTACTCTGCCACCTTATAGCTCTGGCTTCACACTTCTCTGGGCAGCCACTGCTTCTTGACAGACCACTGTCACTTCCCATCATCCTCTCTGTATATCCTGTTCTCTCCCCCTCAGCACGCATCCCGACTTTCCAACCAATGCAATTATTTTTTTTGACAAGCCATCCATCAGCTTTAACTTTAAAAGCACTTTCCGCTGATATCCATTGTTAAATCCCTTGCTTTTTATGGAGCTTGCATGAGAGAATATGATATCAGACATTCAAACTACCAAACCATGTAAATTTACTTTGTTCTCAGCTATGTTTCCAATTTCACGTCCAATTTTTCGGTACATTATGCGTAGTTGTTGTGCTTAATATGATGTTGTCAAATCCCATTAAAGTTCACTGCATTGCACGGCTTTAAAAACAGGTTACAATTTGCATTCTATAAAGAAAGGAAGGAGTGCAGTCTGAAGTCAAGCTGAATCTTATTAAAATTATCTGTTCAATTGTTACATTTGTAGATGGAGTAATTTTGAGGCATTAGCTGAGACACATATGAAAATGTCAGTGTGCCAACTAATGACAATGAAAGCAAAAGGAATATATCTGTGAAACTCAATAAAGCTCCTTTGCTGGTGACATAAATTTGATGATAATCCGAGGAAATGAATAAGGGACCATCCAGTTTGAATAGGAATTACCTTTTCTATTAAATCACTTTGCTGTATTTCCACTTGGCCTACATCTTGGTCCTATGCCACAATGAGTCTCTCTTGGTGGACTAAAAAAATCCCTACAAGAATAACAATCTCTTGAGGAATATCTTTCATGTGGGACTCATAACTAATTTCAGACAGACACGCTTTAAAAAAGAAAAAAAGAAAATCAAGGAAATAATTAGTCTGTCTTTCCCCTTATCTTGTAGAAGGGCAGATATAAGAATTTGCTAATATGCCATCAGCAGACATGGCCAGTGGTAAACACCACTTACTCTCTATACACTGTTTTATACACAAAGGCTTGCATTTTTACAGATCTGAAGATAAATCAAATTAAATAGACTCCAGTATCTTTTACTACAGCAGCTACAGCTTTTAAATCCTACCCTTGGTGACGGGTAACTGGGCTCTTCCTTGTAGCAAGAGGAAACCCAGCAGTCAGTGACGAGCAACACTCTGGTACCATTCAGCTCCCTTTGCCACCAGGGTGGATTTTTGACAATTTGATGTAATTAAATCCTGCAATTGGTATGCAAACATACCACGTAGCTCCAGTTGTCTCAATTAAGTTACTCTTTTGACTATAATAGAACCGAGCTCATTGTTTGGTTTATCTGAGCTCTCACCCTCAGGTAAGATCTTCTCGGACTCACCCTGCCATTTCATTAAGTGCATGTCAAGAGGAAACTATAAAAGTTTAGACTTCTGGAACTTATTTAAACCAAGGAGACGAGGCCAATGCCAAGCTAAGGCAGCAACAGCTATAGCTTCTAAAAGATGATTTACAACGAAACAGTACCTGATAATCCCCCCAAAAAGTAATGTTTATAGAATTGTTTATAGTGCTCCTGTAACCCAATTACCAATAAAATAAATCACAATTGGACTTTTCCAGATCTATTTAAGGTGAGGTTATTCTGAATGTTTTTCCCATACTACAGTGGCACTGCAGGAAAGCAGAAGAAAAATTACTCTTTATGTCGTATCTATTTGCTTTAAAAAAATGTTCATTCTCCTAACATTTCCCTGAATAACAGTTCTTGCCATTTTGAATTATTCACATTAAGCTTCTGTTTCCAGATTCTCTATCACGATTATTGGAGGCCTTCAAACCCTCTGCACCTCTTTCCCTTCTGGTTAACCAGCTGCAATCAAAATTTACATCACCTGCAAGTCGATTGCATCACCTCCATCCCACCCACTATGTGTTAATATGCCACTAATTTCAGTTTAGGGTTTCAAAGGCAACATGATCACTGGAAATCTCATAGGCAATAGCTATAGGGTCTGTTCTATCCACAGAGACTGAGCTACTCTGCCCAAATCCCTCAGCTCTTTCTCTTCCCATGAGAACGTTGAACAAAGTTTCTGAAATTTAAGAACTTTTATATAAACAGATTATTTTTTCACTTCACACTTGTAATAGTTTAAGAGAAAATAATGACTAACAATAAGAAAAAAGAGGAGATTTTGAAGTACACCTAGTTACATTCTTTTTATGTCACTAAGATGTTTTATTTTAATGACATACACCAAGCAAATTGAAGATTGTTGTTCTGACCAAACCAACCTATTCAAGGCAATGTCTTCTTTAAGCCTCGTCACTGAACTACTAACATTCCCATTTCCAGTCTGCACTGGAGGGTGCCCTCCACTGATCCTCATGCCGCTGCATCCTTTCACTCGTTACTTTGTCTCTCTGCTTCCTTTCTAATCTCTGCAAATCAGCATAAACCCAGTTCCTATTTGACTTGCCCTCTCTACTGCACTTCCCATCTGGGATTCTGACCTTCACCACCTTTCTTCAAACACTGTGCTAAAACGTCTCCAACAGCTTTCTACTACAACTGCTTCTTTCATGGTTCTTTCCTTTCTTTCATCTATTCCCTTGTACTATGACTGTTCACTTTACATTTTTGCATTGCTATATTTTTGCATCTTTGCTTTTACTCCAGAATGTTTCCCCTCTACTCAAACATGAACCAGTGCCCTCCACTGCATTTTCTCAGACTTTGAGCAAGTTAATCTCTAGATAAAGGATGCTAAAGAAGCTATTGTACCAGGCTGTGAAAGGTCCTCTTTCAACTTAGCTGCTATAGTCCTTCTTGAAGGGTTTTTCAAAGATAAATCTATACCAAGAGGAGGAAGTGGGCATTAATGATATTGTGTACCTAAATATTTTTTCCCAACAAGAGAAGCAGCAGTAACAGTCCTTTGGGCATTTCTGTTGGTGGCCAACAAAATAGTCATCACTATTTACCACACTTGTAAACTGAATCCACATAGAGAGTTATGGGTTTTTGAGGGGGATAAGTTTGTTTAATAAGCTAAAAAATTCTTTTTCTGGGGAAAAGAAAAATAAACCAATAGAGGTAGGTTCAGCTGATAGGGAAACATTAAGTAGTTCCATAGAGCATAATTTAGACTTGTGTTACAATTGCTGTTTATAAATATCTGGAATTTAAACTTCTTTTTAACTCCTTTTTGAAGGCAAAGGAAATCATCAACAAAAATAAAGTGTTTTTCAAAGGTGCTAAGAGTTAAGTATCTGGCTGCAGTGAAAGCAACAGAAGTTTGAAGCCCACAACTTCTTTTTCCCCTTCCAAGTTGATTTGAACCAAGTAAGTTCACATATTTTATTGTGACAATATTTCAGTCCGAGCTTATATGGAAGAATACGCTCTCCCTTCCTACTCTACTACTTACAAGTCAAATAGCAATTTTCCCTTCCAAACTGTGAGGTAACTCACGGGTACTTCTCTCTATCTGTTTCACTGGGAAGGATATTAAAGTTGGGTGCAGAAAACCCTGTTACTTCCTCCTAGATCTTTTTGAGCCCAAAATTCTAGTAGGAAATCGTGCCTGAAAGAATGTATGGATCTGTGAATCAAAATTATCAACATAAACTCCCTGACATCAGCTTTCAGGATAGTGAAACAGAATTTGTACGTGCTCTCTGTAAATAGTTAAGGGCTACTTTAAACATTTCACCTTCACTTCGCTTTTGTGCTTTTTGCCCATAGCATCTCATTTCTACAGAAAATAAGCAATGATCTCAAGCACTGGAAAAAGCGGAAAAGTTCACTAATAAAGTACAATAATGAGACAGTCACTTATCTCCCCTTTTTATTCATCTTGGTTCTTTACTTCCTGCAAAAGACACCACCTTGAAAATATCTGCTTTTGCTCTTTACATATCATTTTACATCAAGACAATCATGAAAAGAGTAGAAAAAAAACACAGAGACTAGTTGGTCCAGGGTCATTAGTTAGCAACTCTGTAGCATAGTTCTCAGAGGTACCTCCTTGAAAGCCATCACCAAGCCACATTACACTCTTAGGTGCACTCCCAAACAAAAGCCTGTTTAGGCAGTAAAAATATTTGTTAGTAATGTGAAGAATAGTTTGCTATTTCCTCTAATAGCCCCTTGAAAAAGTTTTTTTTTTTTTTTTTTTTTTTTTTGCCCAACAGTTAAATCAATAGAATAACTGTCACATATTTCAACTGAAGGAATAAGAAACTTGGATTAAAATCATCTTTCCCTGCAGTTCTAGGCAACTTAAAACAAAACAAAAAAAACCCTCTCACAGTTCATCAAGCTATGCTCACTTGGTCAAAAGAGAAAATACTATTTTCAATACATCATATAAGTCATCCCAGAGGATATTAAATGTAAACTAAAGCAGATAAACAAAGAACCATCTGCAGATTCTTCCATCACAATAAAGAAAAAGAACCCACAGAACAAAAAACTGCAATATTCTACACACCGCTCACACCACTCTGCTTTTCTGCCTTTTTTTTTTCTTTTTTAATTCTTAAGTAATTTTTATCTCATGAATACAAATACCACCATTATGAATGGAAGAATTACCAAGTTGATTTGGGGGATGATGTCTCACTTCTTTCATGAAACTGCTTTAAATCTCTGAGGATTTTACAAACAATCATTTGTAGAATTCATCCTCTCTCTCTTTTTTCCTCCACTCACCATTCCAATATTTGCAATTAAACCTCTTAATCCTAAAAGAAAGGGACAGAAATATATTCCCAAACACAGACAAAGCCTATTCCCTTCTCCATTGAAGGTGAGATGCATTTTATGAATACAGTACTACTGCAGTAAGCTAAATTTTAATAGTAATTTAGATTCCTGTCTATTTTTAAAGGAGGAAGCAGTTTTCTGTAACGTGAAGCAGACAGAGAATGCATATGGAAATGTTAGCAAAAAAAGGAATGAGTTCCCATTAATGCCTAAAACATCCATTTACTCTTCACATACAGTGATTTAACCCTTTTCTATGAAAAGGATTAGAAAAGGCTGTGATCATAAGACTGCACCCATTTCATTAGCTGTGATGCCTTAAAGGTGGAGTAAACAACAAGCTGGAATTACAAAGACTAACAGCCTTCTAATTCCTGTCACTTATTTTACAGATCAAATTCACACATCTACCGGAGGCAGAGCAACACAGAAAAACATGATTTTGACATGTTGATGGATACCTTCCCACTACTAAAAATCCTTCAAATTTCACAATGGTCTATGTGTATGTTTATGGGTCTTGGTGGAAGTCTAAACAGTAAAAATTTTCTTCACACTTTTGCCCTCCCCGATATCTTGGTCCAGTTCCACTTTTTTTGTTTATATAAAAGCCACATTCTACTTGGACAGCATTACACTTCCAGTAGCACAGCACTAGTGATGGATTGCAAGCAGGAGCTCCAGCTCTCCTCACATTCCTTTTGGAACTTGCCATCCCTTTCTAGATAGGTCGCTACAAAAAAAATAAAAGAGTTCATCCTGTCAATCAGCTACGGAGAACGGCACCATGTTTGGTTTGTTCCTTTGCTGATTTCCTCTTTTTCTTGTTCCCAGATAACAAACGGGCTGGGGAAGAAATATAAACGAGAATGCGTTCATACATTATTCTGATAAAATACCAGAGCTTACTACTACATGTTTTATTTAAATCACTCCATAACAAAAACAGAACCCAAAAAGTTGGTGTCCTGCTGACAGTTTTACATTTTGTTTTTCAAAGCAGTAAATAATGTTGGTGAGATTTAAAAATGCAAATAGTGCTCAGCACGTCCAAGACAGTTGTACCTGCAAGAACATGATCACCGCACTGGGAAAGCTCCCCTGATCTCCTATGTGCGCAAACACAGACTAAAGGACCACGGTGCACATCTGTGTGCCACCCCAGTGAGCTGGTATCACTACTGGTAGAAAGTACCTAGTGTCTCTCATACAAAAGTGCTTAATATAAAGCAGATGTAAACTAGCATATTCTATTATTTCTTTTGTCTCACTGAGCCTATTTTAGCTAATAAATAAGCTTGCTACATATATTGATGTCCAGTCTCAAATACTGTGTATAAAGACTTAGATTTAAGGTTCTTTTTAACAATTTTACTTAATATGGAAATGATATATTCATCGTATTTTATTTTTTAAACCACTACCAATCACACGCTGACACCAACATACACATATGATTCAGCTAATATGGAAGAATAATTTAGAGTTCCGTTTCTCATCATTAAAGGGCTAAAACGTTTTTTCCTCATCTCCAAATGGTGACTGCATTTTCCCTTCCTCATTTATCCTATTTTCTAGCTGTTAAAAAGAAATACAGAGACTTCTTCGGAGCCAGCAGTTTTGCTTAACTCACTTAAGCATAAAGATTCAAGGCTCTGAGCCTCTGCCCTCAACACCATCAATTCTAGTCCCACCTGAAATTTAAACTACTAAAGCGAATGTGGTGAATTTCTGGGAGTCAATCTTTCTGGCTGAATGGTTGTCTTCTTGATGGAGAAGGGCAGTTGTCCCTGAGGAGAAGGGTAATAGTAGGATTTTGTCTTATCCTTTAAGTCAGACTCGCGACGTCCTGCTGAGTCAGCCGTACGCGCAGGCAGGCGGCAATCAGCGCTTGCTGTTGCTCAAGTCTACCTTTCCCAAGAGCACCACCAGATGCAAAATAACAGGTAATGTCACTAGAGTGATGTTCCACATTGAATATATTAGGAGAGGAGCCCTTCAGGACTGTTTTTATAATATCGGAACATTGCAGTTTGAGATGAAAGAGTAGAAGGGGCTACCACACAAAAAGAAAACAAGTGTCAGAGGGAAAAACAAACTATACAACTCGTACAAGTACACATGCTTAAAAAGACACTGCTGTATTCTGTGTTAAGCCACAGAGAAGCTGTGAATGATGCAAAAGAATCTTAGTTGGAAGGCCATGATTTTTAACCAGTGGAGAAAACATAACTGCACATGGAGTAAAGGATTGCCTTTTATACACACATGCATACTTGGTGTGAAAAATACTTCAACTCTCTTTTTCTTTAAAGACACAACTCCCTCGATTCAGCCATTGCTGCCATGCATGACACTGGTGTAAACTTTGCAGCGAGCAAACACTCCTGTTTGGAGAGTAAACTTCTGCAGTGCATTGCATGGGTGCCACTGGCTGTTGCTAGGCTTAGGCAACTTCCATAGCAACTGCAGCCCTCAGACAAAAAGCTTCTCAAAGAGGTAACTTTACATAAGGTCAACAAGTCCCTTGACTAAAATTTTATATAGTGCTCAATCTTAGACATACAGCCAAACCTTTGTTCTCTCCATAACCCTTAGGCAAAAAAGCTAATGAGAATCACAGACAACATATTAAATGATGCCATTTTCAGTACAGCTGGGATCCATTCTATAAATAATTTTAAAACTATTACCAACAACGTATTGCGATAAAAAGCTGACAAGGTCTTGCTCAATAAGCAATCACTGGTATGCTTTTGCACCTAGAGATGAAATATTTCCTTAAATGCCTATAGCAATTTTTCAGGTGCTTCTATACAAACAATGCTGTTGCTTATAATCAGGGGGATACTTCCTTTAGCTGTACATGAAAATTAATAAAGCCTTGAAAATCAAAAAAGCAACAAATACTGCATTCTTCCATACTTTATAATAGTATTGTTATAAGTTAGAGAAGGGCATATTTGCCTTAAAACACAGGAAAACAACGTGTTTAATAAAGACAAGCTGGCTTCCCAATCCACCGAGAAAAAGCTATTAAAAATTTTATCTGCTATCTGGCATTTCTTCTGACAAAAATGATATCTCCATATTAGCACAATTTAAAACTGAACTTTACAAAAACCAGCTCCTCCACCTAAAAATTATCAGCATTTTCCTACAAGGCAAACTTGGTCCATAGACCTACATACCATTTTGATTTAAATCAAAAGGACAAGAACCATCCCAAAGTAGTTCCAGAGCATTTCCTAAAATATCGTGAACAACTTTATTAGGAAATTCTGTTTTGTTTTGCTAATTGAAGCACTATCAAACAGAAGTCTAGGGCGCAATTCTCCTTGGTACGTAGGTAAGGACAGGCAGGTTCAGTCGACTGGGAGAGCACGGAGAGCAGACCTAGAGTCTGGCCGCTAATGTAAGTGAAGCACATAGAAAGCATGAATACAGAAAAGTCCTCTATTCCTTCCTTGTGAAGAGTATGGGCTTCATAGGAACTAGGTGCATAGAGGCAACACTAACAAACAGAGCCCTAAGAGCTTTTCTAGGATGAAAAAAATAAAGGAAAAATATTTATCATTTTTATGGCATTTCTATATACAATTTTTAAATTAAATAAAATATTCACTTCTACAGTGGAACAGGAGAAACTAAGAGCAAACCTAAAAAACAACCATCCTCAAAATTGTTGCATGCATCTAAATGTGTCCTGTCAGTCAGTGGGTCCTAGCTAGACATATATTCCATGTGTATTTTCTTCCAGTTGAAGCCCTCAAACACTTATCTTGAATCCAATCAAAAAATCTCTGGACAATTACCAAAAATAAGTGGCTTTCATTTGCAAAGCAGATGTTTCCCATCTAAACAACAAAACCGAAGAAGTGAAGACAGACACTTGGTGGGGTGCGAGGAACCTTGGGAAATTTCTATCATCTCTGCAAGATTTCTACCCCCTTTAAAGGTTTTCAAAGTATTCCAATTTCCTGGTTTTCAAACATGTTCCATCACATCTGCTTCTCATATTAAGCTCTTCCTCCAGCCCTACAGTAGCAAGTAGTATCCTGCCTACAGAAACGCACCACCCGGCCCCACAGCCTACCGGGCTCTACCTCCAAGGGAGTCAACAGCAATGAACTGTCTGTCACAAAGCCTTTACTAGAACTATAGCAGCATACAAAAACGCTAACAGGCAGATTAAATGTAACTTTTATACTAACCAAGCTGAAAAATCAAGGGAGAAAAACATATGGTCCCATAGCAAACCCCAAGAGCAGCCATAACCCCTTCCACCGAGCTGCCTGACGAAAGTTTGTTGCACTTTCTTTTTAGTAGAAACAAAAGGATTCCATTTCATGCCATCGATCCTTCAAAGCTTGTCTTTTCATTAAATGTTAAATGCATTTACCTCAAATATTTTCAGATCAAAATCTCTAGCAATCCTGAAATGTTGACAATTCCACAGAATTGCTTCATGCCAAGGCAAGAGGTCTCCAAAGCAGCTCCTGTTCCTCCCACAGGATGGTTTCCCTTCCCAGCAAATTAAGGCCATAGTATATAGTTATCTCTGGGAAGTACCTGACAAAGCATAACTAACCCCCAAATTATTCAGCTCTGCTCCGCTTAGGGGTGAGTGTTAAGAGCACCAAGCTCACACACTAGAAGGTCAGACGTTACTTTTTATACGCTGAAGCCTCACAACTTCTGCAGCATTGAACAACTTGCGTGCCACATTCCAAAGATGTCAAAGCAGCTCTGCACTTCACACGCTGGCTAAATTATTTACTTTTAAGACATCGCTGAAGCTTCCTCCTTTCCTGTCACCTTATTAAACTGTATCTATTTTGGCTGTATGGGAAAGTATGCGTCTAGCTACAGCTGTATCCCAAAGTTACTGTAAAGCAATATCATATTGCCATGCAATAGCTCTTTAATGTCAACCATAACCTTCATAAATGGGTTTGTAATGAGAAACTCTTGTTTGTCATACAGTAGGTATGATTGATGCCGTATATGAGTGAAGTGAAGCCACAGTGACCATCTCAATAACATGAACAGCTGCCAAATATTCATTTAGCAGAATGAGTTTAAAAAACTTTGAGCAGATTGCTTTCACAAGGCTGCTTTCAACAAAAGGAAACATAATTAACGAGCTAATATCAGCATGTGTCTGGCTAAGCTAATGAATATCAAATTACACAGAAACCTGTATAAATCATCATTATCCTGAATTTTAATTGAACTTGCAATTAAACATGACAAATTTTATATACACTAAACCTTTAATTTATACTTTCAAATAAGAAATAATTTATCATTTTTAGTATTTCATAGTTAATTTCCCAATGTGTACACTTCTAATTAACAAGGACAGACAGGCATTAAAAAAAAATGCTGAATAGCTCCATTGGTTACAACAACTTTCAGTAGATTAAAATCAGGGGCCAAAAACTTACAGCAATGCAGCAATCTCTCTGTTTTTGCAAAACACTGAATTTCAAACTCATTCTTTGAATATTTACTACATAAACCTATAAGAAAACTGAGCTGCAGCAATATCTACATGAAAATTCAAAATCAAAGTTTAGATTTCTGCAAAAGAACTAACAATTTTTTTTACACTTCACTTTACACAACTTCATAGTTTTAACTTTGAAACGTTCCATCTCATCTGACTTACATGGTTTGTTAATCTAATTGTCATCATGGACAACAGCTGCCACTATGCAAAGTGCTACTTTTTGAGAAAAGCATATCTTATTCATTATCTCGTTTAATCTTAATTATATATTCCCCTGTTTATGCTAATGCTCCTCTGCTTACTTTCAGCACATACGGATATCCTGAAGAAAGGTATTCCCTTAGTGAAAATGCATCAAGATCCAACTGCAATTTATATCTGGCCACAGCAGACATGCACCTTTTTGGACAAAAATCTAACTGAAACCTCAAGATGGGCAATACAGTATTTTGCCCTCAATGTTTTTAAAACTGTTGCTTTTGCTTCCTTTGCTAACGCTATTTAACCTTCAAAAGGAGATGGATCTTGCAAAATCCTTACTCAAAAGAACAGTCTTTGTGGTGCGATTTGCTGACCCTTCAAGGCATGAGACACAGCGTATTGGCAAGCGCTGGTGTCTTTTTCCATTAGCTTTCTTCTGACCATAGCAATGAAACAACTGAAAAAATAAAAAAGGATCTGAAAGCTTTTTCCATTAGGAGACAGCGTTTGGAATTCAGTGGAAACAGTTTATTAATTTCCTGAGCAAATGAGATAACAGCTTTCATATTTATGGTAACTCAGCACTTACAGTCACTTCTCTGATTTAATGAGCACCAGAATCAGGGACACAACAGATAATTTCCATTACCAATCATGTACATTGGATCTCTTTGGGTGCTTCATAGTCTTTGCTTCTCCACAAGCTACCTATAAACACTTTTTAAAATTATTATTATTTTTTTTTTCTCTCCACTGTTCTGCCTGTTCTCCTGGGTTGCAATAATGCACCCATTGCAGCAGCTGGGTACACTCATGGTTTCTTGAACACACTTGACAATGAATCAATCTGCAATGGTTCAAGTTGATTAAATGACATCTGACGATCCTAGAAATGAGTCAAGAGTCTCCAGACCACTTGAAAGTAAATCTCTCTCACACAGTTCAGCAGGATTTCATTCCTGTACATCCATTTCCCAAAAACAGATTTGCATTTTGAGAAATGTAAGTACATCAAACCGAAGAAATATCAGAGAATCAGGGAACTCCCTGCATTCGTTCACTACGTAGTATCTCCGATAGCTGCACAAGTTACCTAATACCCAACAGAAACCAGAGACGAGGCAAGGAATCAGCGGAATAGCCTCCATCTCCGGTTAGAGCTCCTAAATATCGAAATACTGGTGCAGCAGTGCCACTGGCCCATTGCATGATCTCCAACAGCCTCCTCTCCCCGGCCATGTCTCCACATCATCTCTCGGAAGGGAAGCAAGCTGATGCGTAGCTTGCCGGACAGATTTTCTCTCCTCCACTTACTGATGTCCTCCTGCAGACTTCTCTCACGTCTCTGCTCCCATGCTTCCCCTCCCACACATACAGGGCCCTCACCTTTCTGGCACTCCTCCTTCCACACACACCGTCTAGTCAGCAGGAATAACACTGCCTACCCCTCACCAAGAACAGATAAATGAAATAAACTCAGACAAATTCTCCTCTGGGTTTTCCTAGCGCATTTTGCATTGTCTGTCTACTTGGATTACAAGCCCCTCAGAGCAAGGACACGTTGTCTTGTTTGACTTGTACAGCTCGGAGCACACTGTTTCCACATAAATAATATTAATAGCAATGGTAATATTGGGTTGGCCAGGTTCAATACACACAAAAATGATGCAATGAAGTGCTTCTATTTTTTATTTTCCCCTTTTACATAATAAAATGTTGTGTTCCTTCTCACTTTTCAGGAACTTCTAAGCCTGATGGAACTGCCTATACCAAGGCTCTGAATGTTTAATGCTTTTGTTGAAAAGTGCTATGTGCTCATGCTGGAGAAGCAGCAGGACAAATATTTTCACACATTATCAGATAGCCGAGTGAAACAGGCTCCACCAGAATTTACAACTGAAGGCTACCAGAATTTACAACTTGCGAAATTGTGGCTGTCTGTATTTTCTCATTACAGTGTGCTTGCCAGAGATAGAGAGGCACTTTTTTTTTTCCTCTCTTTTTTTTTTTCCTTGCCATCTACTGTCTCACTACTTCCTAGTTAAACCTTGTCTCAAGTTATCAACACTCTCTGGAGAGATAAGCTTCTTCTCACTTACAACCTGTCACTAATAATCGAACTTTCAAGACTCCATCTCGAAAAGAGACTACTGGAGGCACACAGGTCACAGGAATTAACTGCCACCAGTCCTCGCAGAAAACTAAGCTCATCAATCTATAGCTCCTCGTCATAATTAGAATAACGGCTTCGAAAATTTGGGCTGATGTTGACTCAGTCTTATGCCACAAAGACCGCTGATTAAAATCTTGGTGTGAAAGTTAATGATAAGCGCTGGTGGCGTTGTCGTGGCGACAGGGACAAACAATTCCCCAGCCGTGACATTTCCAATGTCCTGCAGAAGAAAAACTGTCCTCTTTAGTGTGGCACTGTATGAAGCTTATTTATGGCTACAGGGCTTGCTGGATTGATGACTGTCGTAACACACTGTCAAATCCTTTACTGACACATTCATTTTTTGAGCCCCTGGTGTGGCAGAAATAAAACACAACAAAAATGCGAAAGTATTATTTATCAGTTTCCGTTTGAGTAAATAGTAGATGAAATAAATTTGGTATATTCTTGTACACAGATGTACACACACCTCCCCATATTTATTAAATCCACTGAAAACAAGAAGCATTTAATGCACTTGCATTGAAGCCTCCCCAAACACTTCCTGGCCCGATTTTGCAAAGGACTTTTAACAGACCATACCCCAAAACAGCTGCCACATACGACTTTGCTCACAGGGTGTTCATAGCTAAATCAGGGCCTACACTTGGCCAAATGTAGTATATGGCACACTTGGCATCAAAGACTGGGTCAGCACATTTAGTAAATGCTGCAGAAAATTTCATAAAGATTTTTTTTGATGATTTCTGATACTACTTCAGATTTTAGGCTTTATAAGGCTAAAAGGGATAACATCTCTACTTTAACCTCTCTGCTATCTGTTAAATATGAATTGCCAGTGCTCAAATAAAAGTCCCATCTGTAATCTACATTTTGGTAGACTAAGTGCTATTTTCTCTTTGTTTGCACCATTGCTCATATGTAGTTAACTGGACATTATGTTGCCTCTCCTATAAAATAAAACTTGGTTAAACCATCTGAAGGAAAGAACTGGCCTGCTAGGAAAAGACTAGACCTCAGACCATGGATGAATGATGGTCAGTGAACAACACAGGCTGAGATTTATACATTTTCTCAACTCTAAGACAAACTTTCACAGTGAGAGCTAAAGATGCTGGGTGTAAGTCTCTAATGTCAAAAAGGGGTCTCTTTCCACTGACTTTTGACAGCTTTAAATGGCAGCCATACTGCATTGACAGTGATGTTTTGAAATGTCTGCTCAACTTCTAAAACCAGCATAGCAGTCACTAGCCTTGACTTCACTAGGAACAAGTATTTGTTTAAGTCCCAAATTATCATTTATAGACGATAACCAATTGTCTAATAAGGAAATCATTAAAGAGATAAAATACAAATCACATGTCTACATCCCCTGTCTTCAAAATGCACAATTCATTCTTCTGTTCCATCTTGTATCCTAAAAAATAGGTTCTGAACTTGGCACTCTGGCTCAGGCTTGGGTGTCACTGTGCCAAGTGAGTGGACGTGTGATCACATCCCTTCAAGCCACCTGCACTTGCTCCCCAAGTTACAAGTCATTACTGTTCTCTAATTGCAAAGCAAAATAGTAATACAAGCTAAAATCAATTTCTCCTTTGCCAATTCTGTGAATAATACAGAGATTCCAGGTCAATATATCTAGTAAACACTTCAGAAATTTATTTTAAAAAAAACTGTAACAACATGTCAGCCATTAATTTTCATTGTTTTTGTCTATTCACAACTTAACCCAACTATGCAGAAGTATATTCTGAAAAGGGGAAGTGTGGTGTACTAACAGTTACACTCTACACCTTTCTAATAACTGGCAGAAAGAGCTGAGTGTGCCACGTGAAAACTCTGAGTGACAAAACAGATTGTCAAATAAAAAAAAAAATAAAAAAGGAAACTCTAGCCGTCAGTTTTAATTTCTTCATGGCCATCAGCTTTTCTTGTCCTATTAGTTACCATAATAGCAACACAGTGTTGAGCAAAATACCAGAAGCTTTCATTAGAACCATTAACATAATTTGATAACTGATGGTATTTGATTTCTGACTTTTGAACTTTGACTTAAAGCTTGGTGTAAGATGTAATCTCACTGATTGGGTGTTTTTTAAAACATGAGCGTTTCATGTTACATTGCTTTGTTAACTGTAATTAATGTTCACATTTGTCACAAATTGTATTATTTAAGAAAGAAGCAACAATGACGAAAGATGTGACAATGCTACACCCATCTTGTCTTCCCCAAAATGATCAACTCCTAATGTAAGGATTGAAGTCATGCATGTGGTACTGAATGGATATAAATAAAGCTTTCTATATAGAACATAAACTTTTTTTTTTTTAAATAAGGATTGTTGCTAAATCCATCTATGTCAAAATTACAGAGCCATGAATAACCTTCAAGATATTCAATTTACAGATAGAGCATTCATTTATGTATTTAAAAATTGGGGGGAAATGCAGAGGCAAAAAGCTAAGACGAGCACTACCCATTCCCGCCTCCAGCGCCGTGACCACGGACTCAGGGCGGATGGACCCGTCCTCTCCTGTAGCCAGAAACAGCTCCCCTGGCTGCGGCCACCAGCGCCGGGGCCAGCACGAGGCTGCCTGCAGCTCCGGGCAGGGCCTGGGTGATTCCTATCAACTTGCCTCATCCGTAGGAGGGCAGGGAGAAGAACACAATCTAAATAAAAGTAGGATGGCTACGCTTGCAAAAACTACTTCCATCATCACAAACATCCCGACTGCTGTAAATAGCTGGTGAAAGCTCAGCCATACTTACTCGGTAGGTAAGGTCTTGCCAAAATACTTCCCAGTTAGCAAGGATCAGTTAGGAGTTCCCCTCACCTGGGAAAGGAACAACGTTGGTGCGAAGTGCCCTCTGTGCACACCGCGCTGGCACCTGAGACACCAACCGCACAACCAAGCGCGTACCCCTCATCCGAGAGCCTCTCCGCACACTGTTTACAAGCTGCAGAAGCTGCTAGATGTATTCCTACAGGATCTTTATTACTAATATAAACCTTGTGTTTCTGCAGCTGTGTTAGGACAAATGCAAAGAAAGAAATAGATACCATCTCCTTAAAAGATTCAATATGAAAAAAATAAAAAAATGCACACAACTTCACAGATTTTCATAAACATGGTCAGGTCGTAAGAACTTGTAATCGTAACACACAGTTTGAAAGATATCAAAAAATATTTGTTATTCATGTGCTACTTAAAAGAATTGAATTCTAACAAACGCTTGGAATTAGAATTAATATTATAGCTGTTTTTAAAGCAAAGCCATATGGTTCTGAGTACTCTAAGCAAACTCTCCAACTAGAAAGGGGAGTTAATAATCTATTGCAACACGTAAACCATGATTCTTAGGCCAGAGCTATGTGTTTAAAAAGGAAAGGCAGGCATGGATTTTTTTTCTAATTTTCAGAGCTTGCATTTCAGCACATTTTGAAAAGTACATATGGGAAAAAAAATTATATGAATGTATCACATTAAGCTATTATTCCTTCAAAAGTGAAGAGGACCTTATAGTTTAAGTAATATTTCTACACTTCTAAATGACTTATACTAATCTCATCCTGATTAAATACAGTAAACAAGTACTGTATCAAAATAAGAATCTTTACTTAAAAAAAATCTAAAAATCAACATATTTAAAACTAGTCTGCTATTACCACATCTAGTAAATAGAAATAAAATCATATACAATGTTTATGCAAATTAAGAGAGAGAACAAGAGAGAACAATGTCAAGAAACATTTATCTTATCTTCCAGGTTTGGTAACAATTTGCATAGTGTTCCCATAAGAACACTTGGAAAAGAAAGTCTATTATCTCTTTTGCAGAAGCACAGTATATCTCTTCTCATGTACATTGCTTTTAGATTGAATTCTGACTATTTGAAAATATACATATTTTTCCTGCTGTAAATCCACGAATCCAGTACAAACTTTTTTGTGTTTCCACAAGCACTGACACACTGGCGTTCCCAGGAACGAGGCTAGGTGAGACTAGAAGGGAAAGGTTGCATAATGCTCATATATGAGCACAAATTCATATTGAGTTCTATAACTTCCAACACTTCTATAACTAATTTGGAAAGACTTTTAGGTTATTACAGTGGAGGGAAAAAAGGGTTGGACTGTTCTGTTTGCTTAGGCTCTCTAGAAAAGTGTATGAAATGTGGCCGTGCCTGCCATTATGCAGAAACAATTCATGCATAGGATGAATTCACTGCAAAAGAGAAAAAAAAATAGATGGATCCCCCTTTAGTAAGATAGATATATTCTGTTTAAAGTTCTTTCAATTTCCTAACATAATCAAGTTCCTTAGGCCTCAGCAGATTATTAACCCTGATCAAGTTTTCCTTGCATTTACTGTAACACTGTTCTGTTTGCCACAGGCTGAATATATTTCAAATTTTCTATTGTAAGACTTTAATTTCAAGTATTTATAACACACGTGAAATTGCCACAGTACTCAAAACTTTGCACCAAGCACTCCTTTGCCTTTTTTTTTTTTTTCTTTCGCATAAACATACTTGAGAAACGAAGGGAAGAGGCATTAAAGCTATATAAGACCTCAGAAGAGAACTCATAACACAAAGCAAACAGGACAAGAGGTTTATCAGAAACCACGGTCCAAACCCTAAAGTATTTGTTTTTTGTCTTAGCACACCAAGAAAACTATGGAACATATTCCCCAAAATTAAACAGGCAGGTTTAGAAACCAAGTACAAGCAAACAGGAAGGAGAAGGGTTGGCTATTGTAAGTTACAACTGCAATGCCTTTGTAGAGGACAACTTGGTAAATTCACTACGGGAACATACACAATGTGCACCGATACGCTGTTTTGCCAGGACTCTATTCAGCACAGAAGAGAAAAGATAGTAAGTTCAGATCTCACTGGTACTTGACTGGCTTAGGATTCAGAGATTGCCAGAGATTGCACACAATTAGGTCTGATTATCTTAGTGTTCTGCTTCACTGCAACACCAAAATAGCACTAAACAGCTAGGGCACTGGTGTATCTGCTCCTCCATCTATTTACTGCTCCCTTGAATCACTGCTGTATTTTTGGATCTAGGGCATAATTTCTAGTACAACATTAAGACAGGAGCAATATTTGTTGTTGAACCACTAAGTTATCAGATCTTCAGCAAAAACCTGTTATGAAAGTTTTATCTCAAAGAAGTTCTAAGGAACCCCCTGTTGTAGGAAATAAGGATCCTGAAAGAAAGTTGCAATACTAAAATGTCATTTTTGACATTACAAACAAAACACAGTATAAGTTTTCAGGAAAAAAATGAGTACACACACATTCATGTGCCTCCCAAGCATCTATAAACGCAGATTAATATTATTTTGAAGTTTTACAAAATTAGCACTGCACTAAGTTATCAGTTGAGTAGATGTGCAGGAAAAAAATACTCCAAACTAAAGACATACTTTGTCCTTAAGTGATAGAAGACACTATCACTATTCTACCACACCAAAGAAAAAGAAGCTGTTAAGTGAAGTTCATAACATAATATTTAGTAAAGAAATCAGCATAATTTCTCGGCAAAAAAGTCCATTCGGTCAAGTTCTAAACTGTTGCTCTGAATTAAGAATATTACTTATGTCCAAATTAAATCAAGTAAAACTTTCTAAGCACTCTCATGAAGAATACCTGAAAATAATAGAAGGGGCTGCTTATTTAATCATGCTTTCTTCAAAAAGTTTCTGAAACTCACTCTTTTTAGATGTTTAGATCAATACAGTTCTATACAAGCTCTGAAATCCGTTTCAGGTGAGCCTTTGTACATCACACCAGAAACTGGTATAACTAAGGAATGGTAAAACTGCTGCCCGCTATATAAACACTGGAGAGAAACAAGGGCTGCTAAAGGATTTCCAGTGTCACAGTTCACAATTTGGAAATCCTAATGGCACGAGAGGTCTTTCTATAATATATTTAAATCAGAGAAATGACTGACACTCGAGATACTAAAAAAGGTTAGAACAAAACCCAAACCTTCACAGACAAACACTATGGCACTGCTAGGAAGGGACAGATACAGAAACACGCTGTCCTTTCTAAATTCTTTGTTACATTAAAATGTTAGTTTATCTATGTTTATATGCTATACAAATCATTCTCCACCATTTCATAGACCCAACGTGGGTAATGAATTTCTGCATCTTGCATTGCAAAAACTATTTTGCAAAAGTAAGAAGCAAGACTGACAGCTGTTGCTTTTGTGACACACTGAGCAGCAGCACAGTATAACATGAAGCTGCTAGACAGGCACAGATTCCTACCTACTATGTTTCTAAGTGTCCCATTCAGGCAAGATGATGCTATCCACATTGGCCAGGTGGCATAATAGAAATAAAAGTAAATTGTAATAAAAGACTGTCACAGGATCAATGTCTCATACTTTACAATTGAGCATTTTGGCTCTGCTTCAGCATTCATCAGCCAAAACCTATTATCTTATGACAATACTCCATTTCACTGATATCTGTTCATTATAAAATATATATATTTACAGTATTTGGAAGGTGAATTTTAATGCTGTGCATGCCCTTTAAAAGGAGACTATTTTAACATTATAGATTCCAAATGACTAGTCAAGATATTCAATTCCCTATTTAAATCTTTAAATATACTTAGGAATTCCTTGTTTCAATAGACTTTCTAATGCCTGTTCCTTTACTGTTTAAATATATATTACAATGTAAAATGAGAAAGGTCTTCATTAACTCATTGCACTTGGGGAATTCACCTTTTTATGGTATTAGTTTCAGTCATTTATCGCAGTGCATTATCAGCAACCAAGAAAATTGACAGGAGCATTTATGTATGTATATTTGAACTTTCCAGGTTGGAATTTTCAAAGGAACCTAATGGAGTTAAGTACCCAAACACATGAAACAAAATCCTAACTTGAACTTTCCTCTGGCACTGGACTAACAAGCACATTGCATTTGACTGCAACTACCTATGCTGAGACCCAGCTACCTTGCAAAAAGCTCTTTACAGAAAATTATTAATGGCAAAACTCTTGCACTGCTAACAGCTTTATTATTCTGAAAAAAACCTCATAGGAAAAATGTAGGGTTTGGGGTTTCTTTATCTTAAGAACGAAACAGGGCTTTGTTTGTTTGTGGTTTTGTTGTTGTTGTTGTTTTTATTTTTATTCAGCTCTGTATTTAAGAAGAAATTTAGGAAGTAGCAAAGGCAGTCTAAAATCTGTACAGAAGAAATACCTAGTAGCATCTGAGCCTGAGCAAGGTATTATCAGTGTCAGCATATTGATGACCCAGATGGTATTTGTATGTTTGAAGTATGACATCTTTACTCCTCTGTCATCTAATACAAGTAATTAACAATAATCAAGTGGGTGTTAATTGGATATAATGGAACAATCTCCAGTCAGCCTGAGCCTACTATTTGCCTCTTACTAGTAATTATGAACACTAAGTACTCACGCTAATCTCCTTCTTCTCACTGAAGCCAAACAGAGGTACAGTATTTACTCAGCTGATAGCTTGTTTTGTCTGCAGTTTAGTCTGTTTTAAGCCAAGAAACTCATAATTTGCAGAGCCATCACCAGCTGCCAGGATCACACAAAGGGATGCAAGGCCCCAGATGACAGCAATTCAGTATATATCATCCCGCAGAAAAGGACAATTATTAATTAAACTGACCTGCTACAACCCAGTAGCCACAATACCTCAATGTGAAAATTGTGAGGAGTCTCCCTTTGTATTATTACAGATATTCATATATCAAATCCATATTTCTCATCCAGAAATATGTTTAATCAGAGGACTGCAACACCCTTTGCTATTTGGAAAATGGTGAACAACCTTAGTCACATTCACTGTGGAATGCACTTGCCTGTTTGATTACTATTACTGCAGCAAATTGGAAGTGTCTTATCAAGAGTGACCATTAGAAACATATTATCAGCCATTAAGCAGATGGTTAGATGTTTTAAAATAGCTTTTACATAGTAATAGAATCCAGAGTAGTCAACCTTATTTATGATTCTATTAAGGACAAAAAGAAAAAGAAAAAAAAAAGCGAAGAGAATTTTTTGTGATGAGAGGGGGCATATTTTTAGTAGCATTGTGAGACCATTACATAACCAATATATGAACCAGAAAATTCATTACAACACTTAAAGCACACTTAAATGCTATTAGAATTATGCTCACTTCCTATATGAAAAATAACAATTCCATCATAGAAAGACCTGAAATAATTCAATATATCAAAACATGGAAAAGGTAGTTACACCATGCCAGATTAGGCAATCTGCTTTAGAGGACGGACTTTTAAGAAGTAGTCCCACAAATATATGTTATACATATCATCTAACCCATCCCACACTTTGTTTGATTTAAGAAGAATTGAATGGTTTGCGCCAAGACAGATTTTTTTTTTATGTTAAAAATAGATGTCATCGTTATGTCAATAACTAAGATCTGCATCGATTTACAGAAACGATACTCTAGCTGGAATGCAATTACTGATTGATGCAGAAGACCAGAAATACAGACCATTAAGTACCATTACATTATTGATTCCATGTTTGAATTTGGGCACATCACTGCAGGCGGGATGCGAATCTTGCAGTTTGTGTTTGCCAGGTCACCTCACTGTAGCTGGGACTCCTGTTTACATTGTTGAGATAGAACATAAAGTCACATGGGGCTGTTGAACCAAATGCCACAAAGCAAGGCATGATAATCCTACACTATTTCAACTGTATTTCAATGTGCGAACATCTCTAAGATCTAACATTTCACAATTCTTTACTGAAGGAAAAAACTCCTACTCGTGAAACACAGATGCAGTTTAACCTATCAACTATTTTTTCCCTATCAAATATGATGTAGCCACTGTAATATACCCTTTCCCCAGAAAGCAGCTGTGTTAAATGTTTAATTCATTATTTCCCTCATCTTTTCCTTAAAGTAACTTCTTCCAAAAGTCGTACAAAAAAAAAATATATTGTTTCCACTCTTCACTGCAAATGACTCCGAAAGAGGAACTTTCTTAAGGCCTTTCCAAACATATTTGAAGTCTACACCTCCATAGATTTTCATCACAGCTTCCCTCATGTCCTCCAGAGAACGATCCGGCACGGACAGGCCTAGGCACTTGACAAAATCTACTCTGAGCTCTTGGAGCAGTCATTTAGTCAGGGGTACAGCAGCATGAGTGAAACACCTATTATTTAAAGAGAAACATTCTTTAAATAGCATTTATTCATGAGGTCTGCAATGTTCAGGAACAAAATATTTAAAAAATATATTTTCTCAGTAAAAACACATCCATGTTACAGTTACAAAAGGAGCCATAGAAAAACTACAAAAATTAAGTAGCATTTTGGATAGAGCCAGAAAGAACCAAAGATGTTTTCTGACACTGAAAAGCCAAGCTTAGGTTACACATTATAGACGGGAAGAGTTCTCTCTCAAGCGAATCACATCAGCAGAAATTCCTTTCATTAATAAACTGAAATTTCTGTCGAAGCAACAGTGTCTATCAAACACAAATATCTTTGTGTCATCTACAAAAAAACAGGATTTAATTTATAACTGCTTTAATGAATTAAATACTTCCTGCTAGAAAAATGAAACCACGCAATACCACAGGTCCACGCAAATCTTTCCGCCTCATCTAAAAAAACTTGTAAAATCCATCACAGTCTTTCTAGACCTCAAGGTCACACTTAGTATATCTGCAGCTTTCCTGGAGAAAACTAAAATTTCTAGCAGAAGTATCAACCGTTCAGAATTGCCCAAGAACTGCTTTTAGGAATGGGAAGAGTTCAAGAGCTGCTAGTACTAAGCTAACCAGGGCTTCATCTAGGCTCCGGGGTTTGTCCCCCTCCCTGCAGATGTTAAAACTAAATACTTGTTGTTTCAGAGCACGCAGCACTTCAAATCCCCCTCACCATCCGGGGCTCTCTCAATGTACACTATTACGCCTCCTAGATACATGCTAAATGAACACCAATCAAAGAGAAAGGATCCATAGATATGAATGAACATCCCCCTACACTGCAAAAACCCAAGTCCCGATGCTATTGCTAACCCGCTGAGAGAAATCTGTCGGGACTCTCTCCCCGGCACCACTGCAAGCAGCGTGAATGGCAGAAATTTTGATGGATGTCACTGCCTGCCTGTCAAGTGAATCAAGCAGGGCCAACCTAATCATGTTAGATTAGTGGATATAGACATGATATAATATTTTTGTGTTATAGATATGTATGTAGAGAATGTGCATGCACAGAGTCACAGGCACATAAACATATCTTTCAAATAATAGTATGTACCAGACAAAGTATATTATTATCAAATTCTTAGACAATGCCTATGGGTTTGGGCTGTGTTTCTTTTTTCCTTCCTTTTACTCCCATAGCCACATGCAAGCCAACTGGATCATGGATTTCCAAGATACAGCTTGTGGTGGATCTGCCCCATGTTTTCTGGAGGTTTGATTCATTAGCTTTCTTTTTGTATTGCTACACTGAAGTAGCCGATTTGTACTATGACTCTTGCATGAAATTGATGCAACCACCTTTTCTAGATAACAGACATAATAGACAGATTTAAACACAGTCACACAGAGTAACTTTCCAACTAACTGGGAAAATAATCTCAACAAATTTTTAAAAAGTGAGAATATTTGAAGACAAAAGACCTCAGGTCAGAGAGAAAAAAATACAATCTTTTTGGACAAAGTGTGCAAAAGAGGGAAATGTCCATTCCAGAGATGAGACTGGAATCTGGCTATTGCTGTCTGACCTTTCTTCACTAAAATATTTGCTCAGTTGATACCTTCATGATTGGTAAGCAGAAGAATCAATAAGGAGAAATATAATATCTGAGAACAGCTAAAAATAGCTGAGAATCAGGACAGATAACTATCATATACGAAGTCAAATAAACAAAAAGGCTCCCCAACCCCAAGTTCGAACTAATCCATAAATAAGGCCAAGTGTCCAAAGCTGCCATTTCCGCTGCTCAGAGGGAAGTGTCCCAGCTCCTCGGCCCGATGCAGGAGCTGACCATTCTTTGTGTATGTTGTGTATGACCCTATGTTCAAATTCAAACAAATACAGCACCTTTTAGTCATGTCTGGCCACAGGGCTCACAGCAGAAACAAATGTGCAGAAACAATTTTCAACTGCATGGGATAAACATATTTTATCCTATAACACATCCAGTTACAAAGAAAGATTATTTTGAACCTTGGCCCAAAACAGTACAAAGTCATTAGTAAAATTTAAAATAAATTACTCGCCTATTAAATATAATCTATGTTCATACACACTCCTCATCTATCCAAAGAATGAACCACTTGCCTATAAGTCAACTGACCATTAGAAAGGACCGCAAGATGATGCAGAAGGCATAATAAACAAATAAATAAATAAATTGCTTATGCAAAATAGAACCCAACCTAGGCCACACTACCCTAGCTAAAACACCAGGCTTCACAGACTGGTCTCAGCCTAGAGCAGTCACGTCCCGCCTGGCTGGTTCCACAGGGGAAGGATCTGTACGACCCTTGTTTTCCCAGTCTTGCATGCAAATTTTGCTAGCTTTGAAAATGTTTTAAGGCTTACACAGAATTTTGTAGAATGTCATCTTGAAAATTTTAATTGACTTATTAGTAATATCTCTTCTTTGAATGACCTTTTAGTCCTCCTTATAACATATCACCTACTTTTACTACCTTCTGGCTGACAGCTCTTAATATATTCCTTCCTAGTGGATGATATCATCTGTCCTTGGATGGAATTAACTAAAGCACTACACATTTAGAAGCTGACATTAATCCACATCTACAGATTTTTAACAGCTGCTGGGATAAATATTGTGTTTCCATGCATTAGGTTTTATATAACAATGACTAGTAGAAATAAATTGAGATTAAATATACACTGGCATCATCAAAACCAAGGAGCAAAAACACCCAGCTGATAAATGCAGTGTTTTAGTGGCTGCATATATCAATGACTAAAAATACTTACTGTAATTAGCAAGAGTAATTCAGTTATAGTGTAAACATACGGCATATTTTGTTCTTGTGGCATTGTTATATCTCTTGATAATCATATTTATAAAAAACTTCAGTGAAGTGATAGCTGGTTAAAGACCCAGGTAATACTTCATACCTATTTCAAGAAACATAGCAACTGTTACGGCATCACGTTTCTTTGCAAATTATGTATTTAGTTTTACATACACGCAAGCGGATGAGTAATCACGGGCCTTCCACGGAGCAGGGATGATGCTCAGCCTGGTGCACAGTGACTTTGTCACACAAAAACACACAGTTCAACAGAACCCTGCTAGTCCCTCTTTCTTTATACCTCAAAGCAAAAGTTGTGCAAGTAAATTGATAAAAAGCATTTACAATGAACTCGAGCATCTCTATAAAAGGTTTCTTGAAAGGGAGCAATTACTTTCACCAGAGTTTTCATCAGCCCCCCAAACTGTTAATTGCTACAGAGTCAATAACCACAAGCTAAGGTCTGAAATATTCTGAAAATTTCTGAAAACAGCAATCTAAGTCTTTTTCAATATAAGTGCAAAGCTCTTCACAGAAGTTATTGGGACTGGTGCATGTCCTGAAATTCAGTCCTAAGTACAGATATCTCTGCCTAATATTCTCTTTTTTAATACCATGGTTCTATCTAAAATTAACTGAATTTAGAAATCAGAGAATTGAAACCGTTCCTGACATAGCAGAGAATGCTTTGCTAATGACAAGGGAGTAGTCCACTCTCAGACAGAGCTATATTCACGTTAACAAGGATATACTTGCAGAAATCGGCAAAAAACCAGTAATGTGATAATGTGTTTGATAAGCAGATTAAAAAAAAAGAAAAAGAAATATGAGTCTGATGAAAAGTTACCATGAAGGATAAATACTTGTCTATTTATCCCTCTACTTCCTCATTTTACAGTTAATTCACAGTTTTGTAACTCAGACTGAGATCTTCACTCAAATTGTGCTTTGCCCTGTACACCTGGGCATGTCTCGTTACACCAGGAACAGCCACTGTGGGCTGCATCAGCTTAATTTAAGGTCAGCTCACTCTGCAATTTTAAAAAACTTGCAGTTAGGATTAGAAAAGTGTAATAGGAAAAATACAATCTGACCCTATAACTGTAGCCTAACAGTTCGTTTTGATGATGTATAAGGTAGAACTCAATTATCACCCTTTCAAAGCTACAGTACTAATAGCAACAAAAAAAAAATTTTTCACTAAAGGTCACCAGATGTTACTCTGAATACAAGTAAAAATCAAATACACATAAGGCAACTACACAATTTCATAGATATGAAATGATAGCTACCACAAACTGTGAATATTGCCTCATATTCTGAAGTGGATGAAAGGCAGCAAATGGAGAGAAGGTCTCAGAATGATTTCAGAAGGCCAGCTTGCCTTAGTCCTGCTTACAGCAGCACATCTATATGATAAGGCCAAATTAATCTCCAGAGTCCCCAGTGCAAGAGTTAGAAGAGAGTCTGACAGAAAAAGCTCCTTCAAGATTGAAGAAGTAATGTAGGGACAGTTGCAGATTTGTTCTTGTAATGGTTAATCATGTCTTTGTGGGAGAATGAATGGATGCTGCCTATTTCACACTGATGTGAAAAGACCATTAAGGAGTTGAAAAATTACACAGCGCACTTCAGTCTAGCCCTGGTGCTGGTGGTCCAGAACTACTGCTATTAGTGACGAGAAATCAGGACTTGATCCTGAATTAGGGCTCAGAAATAAGTCAGGGGAATGGAAGGATAGCGAGAGGGAGGAGAAGGAAGGGGACCGAGTGGAGAGGGGAAGGGTAGGAGCGTGACCATATCAGCATTTGGTACTATCTAATAATAAGTCAGACTAGTTAAATGTATTATGAAATAAGGAATAAAAAGCAGGGAAGAATAGGCAAAAGAGTGCTGTTTTTGACAAGTGTTAATATGGCATAAATTAGGACTAGAGATGAAATAAACTGTAAATGAATAAATTATTCCTGCAGTTTTATTCCCTCATTACTTGTTTTTTCTTCAGGGAAAATATATGCTACAGATTAGATGGGAGATTTAGTATATTTTCCATGTACTGATTTTTCTTAACTTTGTCACAGAACTTTTCACTCAAAAGCTCCACTCGCAGCAGGAATACTAGTGTTGCATCTCCCTGGTCTATAATGAATACATACATTTGGGCAATACCTCTTGCCTTTTGTTTGTTGGAAGCTGGGTATGTTGCATGTTGGGGTGGAACAGAATAACTGGAAATATCCTGAATTAATAAAGCAGAAAAATCACAGTGTATTTTTTGTTTCATTGGGAAACAGTAAATGTTTTACTATTGCCAAACCTTGGATTCTGTTGTCTGCCTGCTTTCTTATAACAGAAACGTGAAAGATATATTCCTTTAATTTTTTTTTCTACTTCACGTTCAGATGTGTTGAAACTCATTGCTTCTGGAAATGAAGATGCTCTGGTGTCAGCTGTAAAATCTGTATCTCACTTCCTCAGACAAGTGGATATTTATTGACAGGGTGTGAGAGAGAAAGAGAGGAGAGACTGCCTGTCCTGGAGCCAGTAACCTTGGTGAAGATGCAATGTCACAAACACCAAGCCATCATTCTCATAGATGTACAGCATATTATTTAAAGGGAAACAAATATCGGCCACTGAATGTCACTGCAAGGACACATCTTCTGCCTCTTAACTAAACTTATCAGTGCTGTGGTTTAATATGGTACCTTTTTCATCCTCCCCTCAAATTCATCTTACAGAGCAGCTCTTGACACTACCAGAGAGCAGTCAAGACTAAGATTTAGTGACGTTTACTTCAAACAGATCTAGATTTATTGACATTTGTGGCCTGCTCCCTCCCCCAGTAACCACACACAGGATTAATTTTAACCATTTCTTTCACTGAAAAACTGCACACTTAGGTAAACAAGTTTCAGACACCTAATGCTAGTGTCACTGGCATATTTCCACTTTTAACTGCAACAATTTAATCATGAGATCAGAACATCTCACTTAAGCAAGGTTGTGTTGCCAAAAGGAATTTGGATTAGAAAGGCACATGCCAACCCCTTTTCAAAATGAACTCTCTTCTAGTAGGGAGAAAAGATTTATATCTCACTGGATTATGCAAACATGTGATTATCAACTGCACATGAAAATACTAGAGGAGGAAAATAACCTTTTAATATCTACTCCTAATATCTATATTAGGAACTACTGCTTGTGTTTATTGATTATTATTACCTGTACCTTCTGTTCACTTCTAAATACATAAGTTATGCATTCCTCCTTCTTTGCTATAAAAATGCTACCTTACTAACTAAATAACAGAAATTTGTATCAACAAGGGTACCTAATTAACTTTCTGCTAATACTTATAAATCATATGAGACAATGGAACTCATGTTTTTCAAATCTAGAGATCACAGGCAAAACTGAACTGTAGCTTTTATATGGCATCCACACAGCTTTCTGGTACCAGCTATAGCTGTAGTTTAAAATGTGGATGGCCAAATACACAGTTAACTCTCCGAACGTTTCGTAGGAGTACAAATTTTCAGTGTTCTATAAGAGATTAACTACTAAATGAAAAAGAACTGCTGCATGCAAATTTAAAAGTCCAATAACACCCAAGAGGCATAACTATAATTATTGCTGATGAAAGCCTGTTTAAAGCTAGAAATATATTTCTATTAACAATCAAACTTAGTTTTCATTGCCTTTTTCTCAAGTTTTTAGTGAATAACCTTTGATGATAGCACATGATAATGATTCATTAGAAAAAAAAACTAATTGGTATTTCAGAAGTGTGCATATTAAAAAAAGAGTCAGAAATCATACCAGTGAAAATCAAATGCCAGAGGAGCAAGACAACGGTTTGAGGATGAATAATATTCCACAGCAAAAGATGTGCCGTCAAAATGCCTCCTCTTTACTTATGCCTACCACTCAACATTAGAATGATATTAAGTAGTATTGATTAAAACAATTTATGTTTAGTTTTATATGATATAAAGTAATTGCAGTTCATTCCTATTTACTCAGGTTTATCCAAAGTACTTAGGATGGGAGAATCTCGTCCCAATGAGTACAGAAGAGCTGTAAAACATGTCTATAGAGCAGACACACTTCAGCTCAAAGTTGGATGACTAAATGCAGGTTTTTACAGAAATTCTACATGCTAGGAAAACACACTTTAGTTTATGGGAAAAGGCTACAGTGCATCCTTATAACAATATAAATCTCCAGAACCTTTGTGATGATATCTAATTTACGTGGCTGTCACTGGAAAATGTGGTATAGTGAATTATACACAATACTAAGCTTAATTATGAACAGTAACCTAGAAATCTTGATTAGAAATCATTTGTTCACTACACTCAGAGTCTGTAAAAACAATGATGAATTTATATAGCACACTGCAATTCCAGATAAATTATTCCTAGAAAATCAAAAGGAAGGTATAGATTAAATAAGAAATTATTTCTTAGGATCACTGCCAAATTTTAAGTACACTATCAAATACAGAGTAAAAATACTACAGTAGTAAATCTGCTTTACAGAAAAATAGCTACTTAACATTCACATCAATTCTTTCTGTCTACAAAAGTAGGCATTTATAAACTAAGGGCATGATTCTGCAAATTGCACTTCGTTCTAACAAATGGGCTCTACCTCACCACGTTGCAGAGAAGCGCTCCCGGTTCAGTACAGAACCTCTGTCGGAAGCTCCCACCACCACGCTGCTACACTCTCCCCAAGCAGCTTGGGTGGAGGTTTCAGGACATGGCCAGTGTGCTGGGGATCCCTTTCTTGGGGATCCTCCCAAACTCACCCATTTTCAGCACATAAATATTCATAATACTCCTAGTCCAAGTTTCTTTTAAAGCAGATCATGAAGGGCACCCAACACCTAGCGATGTCTGTCAGATCTCAGGGTCTCCATCTCACTCACTGTACAGAGCACAAAGTCCCCTTCCACATTCATGTCATAAAACTAAATCCACTAAGTTTGTGAAGCCAGCACATGAGATCATAAGATGAAAGACCCTGCAACAAATAATCATTACCAATATTAGCGCAGCCTCAGCTTCCATGTATAGCAAATTTAAATGAAGTAGGAAATTCTAAAAATCACTAGCATATTTTAATATAATGAATGAAAACTTCAACATCAATATCATGAAGTGTTAAACATTTTTCCCTAGAGAAGTCTAGTCACTGGTAACTTCCTAAGGAAAATTCTCTTTCAGATGAAGAGGCCTCCTGAAAAATCTTATTTCAGAGAAAGACCTTATACTTACATGTAGAAACAGATTAAATAAATCATGATTACAACAGTAAACATGTAAATTCTGATCAATAACTACTAGTCTCCCCCTCCCCCAACACTAACAGCTGCAATAAAGCTTTAAATGTAAAGCTGAACACAACCAGCCATAAAAGTATGTAAAATAAATGAGGATAACATAATGAGGGAATCCAACATTCATCTCATAAATATAACATAACGACCACAACTAAAATGTCAGAGAATCTAATAAATCAATATGGTGGGACAGAGCTATCTTTACGCTTAGCATACATAAAAACATATTTACATGCAGGCTTTCTTATTTTTATTTTTTTTAAAACCAGATATCAAACAAGAAGAATCATAAGTAACTTAACTCCTTATTAACCTGGTCACTCAAAGTTTCATAGTATTTTTATCATGGTTTTCTAGTCAACTGTAGAGGGAATGCAACACATTCTCCTATAAAAGATCGGATCAAATGACTTTATGAACTAGTGTATAAAGTAAAATAAAAATCACATGAATGGATGCTTCAGAGATATGGTCTGAAATAATATCTCCAAGAGTAAATGAATAATCTTTTACAAGTTTTACATTTTTAGAAAATAGATTTTTTTGAAAGTAAGGTATGATGGAGTGTATTTTCTTAATAAGATCAGAGAATCAATTTCAAACACTTAACTGTAGGTTACATAGATAAGCTTCCTGTGCTGCAATAATAAATCTATGTTTAGTTGCTATTTTAAAAACGTCAAAGGGTAGACATGCACAACTGCTACAATAATGATTAGAACAGAGTGCAGACCAAAAAATGCAAGTTTTATTTCAATCTCTGTCAACTGTACATCTTATAAGAATCTCAAAGCTTGGTATAACTAGTTAGTAGGGGCAGGAGGAAGGCATAAAGGGTGATATTGTACTACACACTCATCAAAATCTGTTGCCAGTCTCTGAATTTGGTTTTTGCTAATGCTTTTCTTAACAAGTTGTTCCACCAACTGACACCTCATGGCACCAAGACGGAAATAAGTATTCCTTTTTCTAAGCGCATAAAAGTGCCATGCAATCAATTACACGTGATGACACCATAGCCAATGGCCATGTTTTCAGTTTCTAACCCTTCAAAAATGAACCTCTGAAATAAATTACAGTCTAGATAAATAGCCAAATAAAGATTTCTGTACACTTCTTAAAACTAATCACCTCCAAAAGCTGAGTAGGGAACTCACTTCCACATAATAGATGTTTTTAAAAGTTACTAATAAACATTCCATCTAAACTAGATAGTAGAATTAAATATTAAGTCAATCAACTGCCCTTGGCATTTACATCCTGAGAGCTTATCTGCTATAAGCCTTTTTTCCCCAATTGTGTGATACTACTGCAACACAAGACTAGCACTGCTAGTGATTTGTGTTTCAGATACTTTCATAGTGCAGTAACTGGGTGTTATCTTTTCAAAAGTTATTGAAAGTGTTCCAAGTGAATTCTGTTTTTCTCATTTCTCAACGCTTCTTTCAGAAGCCTCCTGTGGAAGCCTTCTCTTACAGCCAGGAAATTAACAGATTTCACTTTCTTTGCCAACATTTACTTCAGTCTTCAGTCAACCTGAAGAGTTGCAGAGATCTCATCATGTTCTAGACTTTTCCTTACATTGTCTCCTCAGAGAGAGATCACAACAGAGCCACCAAAACATTTACTGAATTTGCCTAACAACAATAGGATAACCAAATTCTTCATTTTAGTATCAACATAAGACAGCAATTTACTTCTTAAGATCCTATCTTTCCTAGCTAGGAATAATGCAAGCAAATATAGCACTCCATCAAATATCATACCCAAGTGCAACCATGCACTTGGTAAATGAGTAAATGCAGTTAAAATACAGTACCTTCTTAAGCAATATGGGGAGCAATACTGACTTCAGTAGAGAAAAATCTTTGCTTATTTTGATTAACTTTCATACAATCCTATAAAATAGAAACACTAGTTTATCTAGAGTACATCCAAATAAAGGAAAATCTCCTTCATAGCAGATAACTGCACTCATCAAGAATAACGAGTGTTAAGAACCTGCGTATCAGACCATTTCAATGAAGACGTGTCAAAGAAATAGACCCAAAGACATCATAGGATGACATTTTCAACCAGTCGCTGGACTGCACCTTTCACTCACCCATTGCTACCTAGTCTAATTACTTAATCTTATTGCTACATAGAGCACAGAAGTGCCTGTTCACATAAAATCTGGTAATTTTACATGAAATAAGCATCTGATCAAGTCTAACCTCATAAAACAGTCTACTTACATTCTTAAATATATTAACCCTATTTTTCATTATTTAGTTCTTCCTGTAAGCCTTTCTCACCTGCCTATCACAGTGCATCTTCCATATCACCGCAACATTCATCATCAATGCAGATTAGAGAAATCATGAAAAGCTAGAAGGAAAACCAGACATCCTAGAAAATTATGTTATTGTTCAATATTTTCCACGAAAAACATCTGTGACTCCTTCCCACTTGTCAGATTCCAGGAAGGTCTACTTGCATCACACTACATGACTGAAGCAAGAATGAAGACACATTTGGGGTAAAATCAGATGATCTACACAAGTGAGTTTTGACATAACAAAGAGAAAGATACAGTATTGTACAAGGAGTGTAAAACTACTTCAGAGAAATCATGGTCTCTTAAAGTGCACGCGTGTGTGGGTGTGTCTGTATATATATAAAATTACAGATCCACATGCACAGACATATACAAATTCTTTGAGAAATGAGGACACAATTTATGCAAGAAACTCTCAGCTACTAATTTGAATTTTCAAGTATGCTGTTTAGATAAATGCATAGTGCAATTCTGAACTGAACTAGTCTGCATATTGATTTTTTCTTCCTCCAGTCTTTCTTATTAACAACTTTCTTATTGCCATCTAATTATATCTGGCTAATAAATGAACCACCTGAAGCCCGAACCAGCTGGAGGAAGTCTGCCTAACAAGAACAGTAGGTTCAGCTTCAGAGTGACCCAGGTGGAAGACATGACTATTATTCTGGCCAAATGATGTTCTTAGAGCAGTATCTGTTCCTTTCATTAATCTACACTTTTGGGTGCACTTTCTGCTTCTCTGCAATCATACTACAAAAGGTGGGTTACTTAAGAAACAATTAGGTGCGTATACAAAACAATTTGCAGGCAGTCTTACTCCTTCAGCTTCCTAAGTGAAGTGCCTTTCAAGGCTGATTTATAACACTGTCGTCTTCAGAAGGCAAAATAATTAATAGGAGCATGGACTTCTAATTTCAGTGACTTCCAGAGAAAGTGGATTTCATTTGATTTATGATGGCCGGTGACTTTGCATTTTATCAGTTCATTCACTCATTATTTATGCTGATGACCAATTTCAATGGGTCGCTATCATCTAACTCGCTACTAATCAAAGAGAATTAGGGTTCACTGCATTATTTAGAAGCCACTAATTTATCTTCAGAACAAGTAGCAAGAATAGTTTGGAGCCTTCCACACTAAAAAAGAAGCACAGCTGGCAAAGTCACAGCATTTGCTTGGTGTTACAAATGAATGCCACGGTGGCTACTTGTAAGAACAGCTACTTTTTAGACAAGTTTTAAAATCGGGCAGACAACACAGAAAATAAATATGAAACATTGAAACAATAAAATAAAACATTTTCCATCTGACCTCCTATGTCAAAATATTTAAAATATGTGTTTTCCATTCCCTCTGTGGGCAATTCAAAATGTTTTATTTCACAAATTTTCTTTTTCCCTCTCCCCCTGCTAACTAAATGGAAATGTTTGCACCAAAGCAACCCTAGTTGGCATATTTCTCATTTAAAAGCCATCTGAATGTATTCTAGACACAAGAAAATAGAACAGATCGAAATTTAAACATACCAAAATGGAGTTTTATGAGCAAATAATAATATCGAATCATATTCAATCATTCTTAACAAAAACAACCCCTCCCATACAGCATAAGGAAGAACACTTGCCTATTCTACTATCAGTGAACAGAGTACGAGAACCTCATTTCAGTGTTTTTGCTCCTTTACACTTTGAAGCACGTTCTCCCTCGGGAAGTTGTCTGGAGCTGACCACACGGATCCTACCTCAAGCTGTACTTTGGCCTTTTGGGGCACTGAGCATGATGCATGGGCTGCCTAACAGCCAGGTGAAGTACCCAACCATTCATTCATCAGCAGTGCCACGGAACAAGTAACAGTTTTGGAGGCTCTTACACAGGAGGGCCTGAGCGAGCTGCAGCACCGGCTCTGCACAGCTTCACGACTGCATTGCAAACTGTCAACATGCAAGTGCTTACTCTTCTAAATGCTAAGAATCGTTGAGGGAAAAAGAAATAAAACATTAACTTGACAGAGTTATAGAAAACTAAAATTCCTTGGGGCCTCTATGCACACTTATGGTAGTCTTCCTAAAAATATCACTCTCAATTCTTTCATAAACAAACCTGAAGTTTAAATGCACTAAGTCAACAAAGACTTCCAAGATATTTTCTCCATCCATCACTCAATGCCAAGAAAGTGCTTCATACCTCAAGCTACGTAACTGTGAAAACACATCCTTGTACCAAAGGTAAGGTACAAAAATTTGTGTGGAAAACTCAGCTTTCTTCATACCAACTACAACCCAGGATTGGGACATGAAAAAAAAAAATCATCACCTTTTAAACCAGAGAAGGAATGTGCCAAACCTCAGACACTGCCAGTCTTCTCCCCACATACAGGTACGGTGTTACAGACACAAAGCGATGAAGCCTCAAAAGAAGTTCATGCCTTTCTTTCCAGTCTGAAGGCACATCTAAGAGCAACGCCTCTTGATGGGAGAGTATATTCGTGACAATGACACCAACTCTGGTAAAATCAGCGACTCTCAGCATGAAGCAGAAGGTGCCTCAAGACACCTCCGATCTCCTGCTTCTCCCAGGGCCATATGCATCTCCATCAGATGGGCTAGTGGGAGGTAACGGGGGCCACCAAGAGCCAGGGGGAGCCACACGAGCTCTCTGCACGTCCACCCTGGCCTGCTGCTCCTCAGGGACACCCTGGGCGCAGGTGTGGGGCATCTGTAGGGAGGCCAAGAAAAACAATAGCCCAGCCTGAATTTTCCTGTACACAAAGCTCCTAGCACTGCATGAGGACAGAGGTTTCACCGGGGTGCTGAGGTATCCTCCTCATCTTCAGATGGGAAGCAGTATTTAGGGTGAAAAGCAGTCATCCTCCCCCCAAACAAACACCACATTTCAAAGTATCAGTCGACTGATACTCTCCTGTCCTTGAGGACTGACATATGCATTTGTAGATACATAGAAATCATACATATTCTACGCACATACCTCAAACAGGCATGAATTAACACAAGTAACCACTGCTTTGTTAGGGTGATGTTTTAATAATTAAGCTGAAGTGGTGCACATTCCCAGAGCCCCTTCACCATCTAGAATTCTCATTTCAAGTGTATATACCATACTGTGTGCAACATAAAGGCAGTTCCTATATATGTTGGCACAGAATCTCAAAGGTCAGCCCAGTGGGACCTTAAAATCAGAAAAACAAAACCTGAATAACTGTACAACCACACAATACCAATATAACAATATAGAAGGAAAGAATTAGGAAAATAATTATATAAACCTACAAGTTTTATTGGACAAAGCTGGTATTTTTGTTGCCAAATCATAATTACAAGCTGATTGAAATGACTAAGTAGCCATTCAGATTAGTGTTCATAAGAGTTTTGCTCACATAAACACAACATGCTCATCATACTAATCATCTGAAATAAAACCCATGACTTGGCATAGTTTTCTGCACCATAACACAATTTACATTTCATTGCTACTAAAATCAAGCTGAACCACTGCAAACTAGTTCCTCTTCAACGTGCTTCAATTTTCATTGCTATTAATGAACATCAAAAGTATTTTTCTCATATATGCATTTACATCCAACTTAGCAAAATTCAGTCACTTCTGCTTCTGATACTAAAAACTGTCACTCTAAATTCCAGATTCCTCAGTCAGATTCCTATATCTGTATCAATAAGAGTATAATCTCTTTTCTCTAATAATAAATGTATTTTGGCAAGGAAAAAAAAGGGGAAAAAATATGTACATCAATGAAATACACTTTTTTTTTTTTTATTAGAAGTTCTCTCTTCAGTCGGGGAACAAATATCCAAATATTTAAAAGGCAATATTATGAAAAATATTCTTTGGTACCTTTTTTTTTTTTTTTTTTTAAGGAAAGAGACAAAAAGTAGAAGTTGGCTTCTGTGTGTTTTTTTTATTTTTTTTTTAATATCTCCACAAGAAAATTGCATCATGGAGACAAAATGGCATGATACGGAAGAAAAAAAATATTTGTTTGTGCATGTTATATAAAATGAATGAGAAATTTTCAACTTACAGAAAAGGCAAAAACAAAGGAAAACTGATTAAATTTGTAACCATGTATCTGAATATGCTTGAAGGAACAAACTTCTTCATCTGAAATTACACTCAAGTTTGATACTAATATCTATGCTGAGCAAAACTATGATAGGTATATGAAAATGTCCTCAAAGACAAAGAACTAAAAAGTTCAGAGAGGAAAATACTCTAAAGATTATTTCAGTTTAAATATGGCAGCAAAATTCATAAGCCTTTGCAAAGCCCTTAGATCCAGGGAAAAAATGTTCTTCACAGCCCTGAGTAGCCCATACACACCTTCCCTGTTGGTCCCAGACTGCATCTTATGGGAGTGGAAGATCCACTGGAAAGCCTAACTTGATTCATCTCAGGCAAGGAGTTCTGTATGAGCCCACAGGTATTTCCAGGTATTCTGATATGAGATATTCTCCAAAACAGAATTCAGGACACTAGCATAGTCTCCAGATTGTGTACAGCAATCCCATAAACACACATACTCTATAACCTAGAAGTTACTATGAGCAATGAATTCTACAACTTGCAGTGAAAAGACCAGCTAGCATACTCTTAGAAAAAGAGATGTCCACAAAAGAAACAAGTGCTATTTTGTAAGAGTGCTATTTTGTAAGTTTTAGAATTAAAAATAATCCAAACTTGCTGATGTAGTTTTTTTTAAGTTATACATTTATAAATGTTATGAGTATGCTTTGAAACTTTTCTATTTAGCTTTTTCTCTAAATAGCTAGGGATATTTTGTATCCCCAGCAATTGAACAAATAGAGTTTTAGATTCTGATACGACCTCTTCAAGGAAGCAGCTGTAAAACTTCCATTGTTCATAAAATTCATAAAAACCTGCATATGTACATCCCCAAGTCCCCTCTTCCATTCAATATATATGAAAATGCAATTTACTGTATGTCAAATGAAAAATGCAGTTTTCAAATGCATGACAACAGGTGCTAGTTAAATGATCAGACACTATTTGTTACCTAGTCTCTTACTCTCATTTGCAGCATGATAAATTGCATTTTAGGAGAGTACTGCAATCTAAAGGGTCTTGACATGCTTTTATTGATTTGCATAGGTTATATGCATGTATTCCTGTTTGTAGGCAAATAGTGCCACGAGTAAATTCAAGTCGCCGTGCTGCCGTTTCAAGAAAATTGCAGTCATCACAGGGGAGCCAAGATGGAGTGAGGTTGGGTAAAAGAGACACATGCAGCCCCTCGGAATCTCTGAACCTCTATTAAGATTTATAGGCTGCAGGATTCTTTTGGGCTTCAACATTATTCTTAGTAAACCCTTTCTGTCTTCAGTTGTTTATAAAAACTGGCAGCTTTAGCAAAGACAGAAGCTTATGTTGTAGGTAGCACAATTTAACATAATAGTGATAGCCTGTCCTCCAAATATCCTGATACTGATTTTGAGAGAGAAGTGAATATCTGGATTCCCTTCCCAAGAATCTGAACCGTTTTCTTATTACTCAACAGTTACACTTGGTGGCCTCCACTTAGTTACGATTAGTTACCCTATCTGTCCTCTCTACCTCTTTGCAAGTCAGTCAGCATCATTATTTCCCTCTCAACAAAAAGAAAAGGCTCCTGCACAGAAGACTTAGGGACATTCCTTGTAAGGTGAAAACCGCAAGACTGGATGAGGAATGGAAACTTCCATTCCTGTCCCTCTTCGGATCAGGAAAGATGTGATCCGGTATGACCACAATTCGTGCCCAATTCCCCCAGTTTCGCATGAACAGCTGCCCACGTGCCCGTTAACCACCGCACTTGCTGCTGCAGGAAGACAGTCCCTGCACAAGCGCACGAGTTGATCAGTATCAACCGTACTGGGGCCAGCAGGCAACACGTAGACTGCTGTCAGTCTGCACGGGCAACTGACCCAATCAGGTCCTTTTAAATTTGCACATTACTGATTTAAAAACAAAACAAAAAAAAATAAAAAATAAAAAAAGAAAATTCAGTTACTGGAACAGCTGTTAATCCATCAGTAAAAGGATTTAGAGTGACAGGCATAAGTACGTTAAGGCGTCTACTTACACCTTAGTATTCCTAGAGCTCTTATTTGTATGTTATCTCAATCCTTACAGTTTATTAAGGAACTATTTTGGCGTGGCAGTTTAACATTAAATTTATCCAATGGAATTCAAGAATTATATTCTTCTCCCTGCCTGTACCACAAACCTAAAAGGCAACCAAAATCAATCTAATAGTAAGCTTAAGCTCCCAAAAAAGGAATATGTAACAGATATATTAGGAAAAACATTAAATGATAAACCTTAGGGCAACACCAGTATTCCGGAAAACATTCTAAATTGACATAGCTTGTTCTTCTCATATATTACTAACAAATTCTAAAACTACTGCATGTGGGCCCCAACCAACATCTAAAATAATTATGTGCGTTATCCATTTTACTTCCCTCCAGGTTTCTCAATTTATACGTGTATTTCTCAACAAAGAATGAACTACAGATTGTGTTTACAGAGGCCATAAAAATGAATGGATCAGCACATTAAGATGTAGTCTGAAAACATTTTTGCTTACTGTCCAGCCAGCATATGTTTCCATACTGTCTAACAGATGAAAATGATGTACAGACTGAGACTAAGCAGCACAATATGGCAAGAGCTATATCTGATTTGCACTGAAAATGGAAATGGGCTGTTGAACACAAAGTGCTTTTTTAAAAAAAAAAAAAAAAAAAAAAAAAAAAAAAAAGCCTGTGTGAAAAAAAGCCATAAAGAATAAGACAACATTGCTAAATATTCTTCTACAATGCATACAGAAAACAGTTCACCACTGATGGACACACCAGTGATGGACATCAGTGTTTCCCAAATTTTATGCAAGTAGCATTTAGGCAGCTTCTCAATATTACACACACATGCTTCCAACGTAGTCAGTGGTTACTATGATTAGTATTGCGGTTCTGCCTAGGAAATTCACAGTGTAGCTGGAGGAACATCAGTTTCGTAGGCTGCTTTGTAGACTTTCAGCCTCTGCTGCTCGCTTCAGCCCCGTGCTCACCTTCCACGGGAGCAGCCGTGTGGGGAGCTGCTCAATGAACAACAGCAGGGAAGGAGCTGGGTCACTACCATTTCTCCCCTGGTGTTTTTCCCAATCATTTCTGGCCCAAAGACCAGTTCCTGCTCCGGCTCACTACTCAGCCTTAGCAATAAGACTTGCACAAGTGACATGTCCCACACCCATTGCAAAAGTAGGAATTGCAAGTGGTATTGCTATTGAATCACTGCTTACTCAAATAACACCCTCAGCAGCAGATAGAATAATGCATTTACTTAATGCAGCTGTGAAATAGGAGGACAAAGAGAGCAGGAGGAAAAAATTGCAGCACAAAAATGGTACATCACCATAAAGCTTTGTATGCTGTATATATCACAAGAAATTCAGGAGGGGATTTGAAGGAGAAACGAAGAAGGAAAAATATATAGTCAGACACCAGAATCTAGGACTTCTTACTCCCATCTCTGCTACTTGTAAACTGTCTAATTTCTTAAGAGGTCTTATCTTTATGCTTGCTTTTGCATTTGCAGTATGATAAACACTCACATATTGGATTAAGCCAGATGCCAAGTGTTATGTCCCCGGCAGCGCCCAGAAGGATATAGTGTGGTAAACAGGGTACGTATGGAGTAAAGCTTCCAACTGCTCTCCTTGGCAGTCTGACTGAGTTTGACCTCTTTTGACCCAACCTCATTTTGAGCCACAGACACGTTCCCAGCTTCCAAGAGGTTGTATGGCAGCAAGTTCCTCACTCTCATCCTGCTGTCCTCCCCAGGTGGGTCCAGTCCCTGGACAGAGAGCAGCTGAATCCATTTTATCTACTCTACCCTCCCAATCATCCATGATGGACTTCTCCCATATTTTCGCTTTGTTTGTCTTCTTCCAAGGGAAAAAGCTCTCCTCTATCACAGAGCTGTATCTCTGATCATCGTTCCTAATGCCGTTATCTGAACACCATCGTGGTACAAATGCCCTGTTGCTCGAAAATGGATACAAACGCATACCCATAGGCATGCATTCTATGATTACCAATATAAATATTTACATAAATTAAAGCTAAACAACACATTTAATCTAAATAAATACTAAAGAAAAACCAATAAGTCAGTGCCTTCTATCTAAA
>JAWLRI010001043.1:509606-577686 GCA_034781795.1 Crypturellus tataupa
GCAAGAGACATGACTGGCACTCAGAACCTGAGCCAAAACACAATTACCCGGCAGTAAGAAAATGACACTCACAGAATGAAGTTTAGCAGCGACATTTTCTGATTATTGGCCTTTCTCTTATACTGAGGCTGCTTTATAAGTTTGAAATCATAAAGCAAATTTAAGTGCATTTGAGAAAACAATTCAAATAGCAAGAAGCAATTTCTTCTGGTACAATTTTATGCGTTTTTTTTTTCCCCCAGCACAAATAGCAAATGATTTTTTGTTACTGCAGTGTTACTGCAATGCCAAGGGCGGCATCATGACTTAGCAAGAATTTACAATTTTACTGCTACTGTCACCCTGCATGAAGAGTTGTATTGTATAGCTTGACTCAAGGATCATTTCCAGGGTATGACAAAAACCTTGGCAATGCTACATCCGTCTTCTGAGTATACACAGCACAGGTTAAACACTTCCTCTTGAGATGGGTTTAGAGGAAAAGAGACCAGTGATCCTCACTGTAAGAGTGAGGATCCACTCTTCATTTTCTCATAGCTCCTCATACAGAAACACACACACTTTAAAACTGTGTTTTTTTTCAAATCCCAAATTGTAATTCATCACAGGAAGTAGAGGAATTTCACACAGGAAGCAGAGGACTGCATATCCAAGTCCTCTGAAAGTGTCCTCTTCATCCATCAGCAAATTTTGTTGGCACTGAATGTGAGGACCAGACTTTTAGAAAGCATCTTGCCCAAACCAGCAAGCCAGTAGATCTGAAAGGTGCTCTAATGAGAGAGGTGCACTGAATGCACACGCTCAGGACGTCAGCTGCTTCCCAGAAGCATTAGTTCCCCTTTTATATACTGCATAGAGCAAGCACACCTATTGCTTTCTTGAAAACACCAGACAGAAAGAAGAAACCCTTAACAAAAACAGGCTATGTCGACTCCGTATTGCACAAATGTCCGACATACACCCATAATCGTTCAAGAATAATTATTCTGCATAAAATGTTCCATGGTTTGCATGGGGATGCAGAATATTATTTTGAAGAATACTATTTCCTGGTTTAAATTAATAAATTTTGGAAAAATGGATTAAACTAGACCAGAAAAAAATATTATGAAGTGAGAATACTCATAGTGAAATTAATCTGAAATAACTATTTTTAAAAAACAGTTTTACTATTTCCTAGGTAAGTTTTATGTAATAAAACACTACAGCAAAGAGGTGTTTAAAATAGTGTTCCATTCTCCAGGCTAAAATTCATATGAAACATCTCTTAATAACTCATTTCAAATTAAGCCAAGTATTTATTCTAGTCAAACTTCTCAGAGAAGAAAGATTAACTCATCTCGATCGCAGCATCACATCTAGGCTTCAATCTCATAAGTCATAATGAGTTAAGAAAATTAAATTACAAAAAATGAGAAGTTGGGAGGACACATGTTATCACCTGCCACAAAGAGCTTTTATAGGGCTGTATTAATATTTGCAAAGCACTATGAATCCCCAGATACAAGGAGTTACTCTCACAGGAAATAGTCCTGCTAATGAATACTACAAAAACATAGCTCTTCCTCAGGCCCTGCTCTGACCTTAACAACACTGATTTCCTGCCGGTTCTTACCCAGAGAACCTCGACACTTCAGAAACTGCTTTAGACTGGGCTAGGATAGGAAAGGACACAGAGTTTGTAAACAAATAAGCAAAGGGACAATAGGTAAAAGAAAATCAACTGAAAAGCCTAGGGAAGGGATGAAACTAATCTCAGAACTTCAGGCAAGAACAAAAACAAAAAACAAGAACAAAAAAAGATTTCTCAGGAAGGCACAAAATTCAACTGTTGTTATGAGAGGAAACAAAATCCAGACAATTCCCAGAGAGGGAAAGGGGAAAAAAGTTTAAAGGCAGAAAGCTCTCCTGACACAGAGAACGATGGCTCAACGGGTTTGAGGAATGAGCGCAGTACCTGGTGCGGACGCAGAGCCACCTGTGCCTATAACGAGCTTGGCCTGCTGAGAACCACCCTGGCCCCAAGCGCGGACACACGTTAGAGACAACCCATCCCCGGGGAATGCCTACGCATCCAGGGTCTTTCTGTCCTGTCAGAAATTACATATTCTTTCGCAGTATTTTTCTTTTACAGCCTAAACCAAAGAACACAAAAACTAGTTAACAACCTGTTCCAGGATAAGACCAGATTTCTTCTAAAAATGTAGGTTTGGGTTTTACATTGCAAGTTATCATTGTTACAGCAGGAAATGTCTCCCCTCATTCTTCTGGCATCATCATATATAAAGAAAAAGCATTAGTTGGACAGAATACGTATGTTTCAAGGTCTAGACTGCAGATTGTCTCTGTTTAATTCTTGAAGAGCCCCTTAGAATTTGCTTGGTTTTGCTTGCCTTAAGCACAATTCCACTCTGCTCTGGTCAATGAGGATCATTTATGACCTTCAATTTGATCAGCTCTCTCTTATCTACATTACAAACTTCCTCAGCAAGCCACTACTGCTCAAAACAAATCTTTACCCAAACGGTGTTCACACACTGCTAAGCTGCCCTTTCTGGACTGAGATTACTCAACTGCTGCTCTTCCAGCGAGCCTGTCCACCCGCATATAAGCATCCTGCTCTAACATTATCAATCCAATACTACCTTACTATCTACTGAACAGTCCCTTGTACGAAAACAGAAAAAAAAGTAGAAAAACAAAAACAGGATGCATCTTGTTAAAATGCCATTATCCTGTTGTTAAAATGTCATTATTTGCATAATAAAGTACTTTGGGTTACTACCCTTTGGTGTAAATATTGTAAATTATATCTTTTCTTCTGATAATTAAACTTAGTGTACAGAGTGACAACTAGTTATAAAATCTTTTACATTTACTATCTATATGTCTTTTAGAATGCCTGATAATGCTTTTAACTATCTATAATTGAGAAATATCATTTATAATGGAATACCAGTTTTTATACCTGGATACCTTAATGAATCATTAACATCACTATTTAGAAGGCCACTCACAGAAATATTCCCACTGGAGTCCAGCAGATCTATTCCTAATCGACAAATCAACATGAATACGGGCTGCATATTTGGTTCTCTGCTATCACTTCTGGCATTATGCAGAGCCTAAAGCATATCAGCTCCCTGTCAGCATCTCCATAGCCAGTACTTGGGACATTAAACAAGTTAGGTCCAGATCTATTTGCAGGAGCCGTCTATGTTAAGCTGTTCATGACCTGTAGCCAGTCAGCTTACCACCAGCTACAGATTTGTCATTATGTAACTCTAATTTATTCTCTGGCACATCCCTAACTTTTTGCTTTTGTCCATCTGCCACCACTTTGGTAGGACTCTGACTCTTTACCCTCAGACATATGCCTAGCTGGTGTGATTACCATTTATAAGAGCAAGTACTGAATATTTATTTTCTGACTACTACTCCATAATGTTTCTATTTTAAAGGATTTTTGACATACATATGCTATGTGGAGTACAATATGTCAATTATATGTTCTGCAGCCTCCTTACATTTAGCTCTTAGATAATTATGAAAGGTTCTCTGTAACCGGGGTATGAAAACAAGAGTCACTGCCTTAAAAGAAGCATGAGAACTGCACAGTCATACAATGACTTTTTTCAGAACTCTGTTAGAATAAAGCACCATGACATAATTTTGTTTTGTAATATCCCAGTTTTAAGTACCACATCTTAGAATATACTAATTGGAATTCTTCACTGTTTTCAAAGTGACAACTGCTTCTCTTTTACTGGAGTATTCAATAGCATAAGAAAAATCTTTTCCAAGATTCAAGGCATTTTGATTTGCTTCTGTCAAAATGCTATATGTTCTCTATCTATTTGAGTGTCTTGCTGAATACTCTCACTACCACATCATATAGAAATAGAAACATTTTTAATTTTTTTTTTAATACTTGAATAACATTTAACATATTAACACCTGTTAATGTTAAGGATGTTAACCTTAACATCCACCAGGATGCATAAGGTGAACTTGCACAACATTCCATTTAAATTTAGAACATTTTTAGTAATGTCTATTCCTAAAATGACAAACTACAGTTCACTTCATAAAATTAATACCCATTAAGCAATGAGGAGAGAAAAGAGGGAAATTACTCATTAGGTTTAAATTAATGTGTAACAAAGCACCGCTGTTTACCACCTTGTCTCCCCGTAAAGTTGCTGTTACCTTCTGGACTGGTTCTGCAATGGAGAGCTATCTCATATAGGCAGTGTTATAGATCCAGTTCCCAAACACAACTAAGACATAGAATAATCAAGTTTGTAATGAACCCCTGCATATCCCCCTGTCCAAACACGCACTGAAAGTGAGGCAAACGTCAACATTACATCATGTTTCTGATGCCTCCCAACAGAGACTACCAAATTGCTGAAAAAGATAATCTGTGAAATTACTTGGTCATTTTTAGCTGTTCTATTGATGGTCTCTATTTCCATTCCACCTGGGTACAACATCAGTACCTAACAACAAAGGTAAGTAGGCTGGCTGGCAGTTCCTCCTCATTTCCAGCTGTTACTACAGACATCTAGGCTCTCTTTTGCAGTGAAAGCACTAGACACCTGCAGGAGCGGTTGGCAGCAGAGGGATAGAGCCAGGACCATGCAAGTTGCCAGACACATATGGACAAGTTGCCTGCAGCCTGAAGTGTAAGAATCAGCATTAAAAGAATCACACTCTCTTTAGTCAAGGAAAATATTAGAAGAAAAACTTAAACCTAAAGTAGCTAACAGTTTTGCTTAACAACAGAGCAGCAGATTGCTGACACGACAGGGCCTCCCTTACATGTGTTGCGTTGTCTCAAATGGAGCAGAAGACCAGCTAGTGAGTTGCTATGTTCAAGACTCCGTGTAAAAGATGGTACTCTGTGCATCTAAATGTGTCAGGATGCCTGCCCTGATGACAAGCCAAACCCACCACTGAGTTACTGCTGCTAGGCTGGGCCAGACATAGGAAGAAAGTTTATAAAACCTGGCCATGCCACTGGTCTTCCCTTCCCAGCAATTCAAAGCCTTTAGCAAGCTTTTGTGAAGTCAAAATACAGCAGCAGACAATATACTTGAAACCATAACCCTTAACAAGAAGGAACATACATGACCCTATGGAAGCTGAAACTCTGAATTTGCTGACCTTACATAGCACTAAGGGCATCAAACATTTGCAGTCACTGTTGGGTGCTGCCCACTTCCAACTCCATGAACCACAAAGCAAATGTCAAAGGAGGCAACAATTATTCATCCTTTCCAGATGTGCACAAATGGGACCCACCTCACAATTAAGCTTATATTTAAGTACTACCATGCTTTTACTACTGGACATAACAGAAGGCTCTCAGGGGCACTGGATAAATCCAATAACAAAGCCACCTACTCTCAAATGCAAACTCTTGAAACATGTTACAGAAGTCTTTCAGAAGAATACTCTAGATATCACAGATTAATAGGTGAGCAGCTCTCTGAGAATCCAAGGCATCTACCACAAAAGGGCCTGTGACCTCTTGCCGCAGCTATGTGAAGAATGCTGAAACTAAATCACCCACAAACCCTTGCATAACATAAACGATGGTGAAAAATTATGAAAGGATGGACTCGGGATTAGTTTTTATGCTGTAATTTCTCCTTCTTCCTGCCCAGTTCAGTCTCTTATCACAGGTTATAGTCTCTTCTCTAGTAACAATTCAATGCCTTGTGAAAGTGTGCTCTTAAATTGGATTCATAAAACAAATCTGGGGCTAGGGGGCAAAACAAAAGAGAGGGAAGGAGGGAAGAACATGACAAAGAATTTTTAAAGAATAGACCATAAACAACAGAAATTACAGAAATACAGTAAGGATAGGAGATGGGATGAGATACCTTAATCTGGCTTCCAGCCTAGGCAAATTACGATTCAGTAGGGGCTGAATATCAAGAGTGAAAGCACTGTCCCTTAGTGATTTTATATAACCCATTTTAACTAGTTGGATTGAGGCACTGCACTACCAAAACAAGGAAAGTTGAGCAGGTGTTATCACAGCAGACTCTTGCTGTTGATGCTGAATATCGCCTCAGTGGCATTTAATGTGAAGACAGGTTATTTATCTGACAAACCAGAACATGAAATTCCTATTCATTAGTAAATACTTGGTTACAGCAGTAACCAAAGAACTCTAAGTCTTGCACAGAAAAGCACGCGGCTATGCTTTACTCACTTGAAACTTCCTGTGATTCATGGTAGATGCCACAGCCCTAGATAAAAGTAAGCTTGAAATAAATGAAATTCAACAGCAACAAAATTTAGTTTCCACCTTAGCACAACCTGGCAATCCCATTTCTGCTTTTCATTTCCATGAAGGTTCCTTCCCACAAGAGGTACCCAACAGACCCCAGGACATCATGAAAACCCATGCAGTTGCAACGGCAGCAACTCAGGTTAAACTCTCACAGTATCATTTACCCTTTGCTTTAAGAAAGAGGAAAGTAGTAACTTCACAGATTCAAGTTAAAATTTTAGACTAATTCTATATTTTTAAAAAAAGCTGGAAAAATTTTTCTTTTTATTAAGAGGTTTTTCCTCCAATTAATAGCAAAGGAGAACTATTCAGAAGTGATCCTCTACACGACATTTATCCTGGCACATTTTAGCTCATGATCTTAAAAGTGTTTGGTGTTATATTGTTACTGTTCTCTTATTCTCTTCTTTGGTAGCCATTCCTTCTTGCAGTACCTAATTTTGTTCACCACTGAAAGCACAGATCTACAATGGCAAGTCTAATCAGGGACTAGAATAATAAGTGTCTTGATTAAAAAAAATAGAAGTGTGCGTGGTGGGGACAGGGTTTACGTCATTGCTAACTTTACACACTAAATTATGACTATAACATGAACATCATCAGCTAATGACATCTTATCCTCCATTTAAGACCCACTGATTTCAAACGAAGCCACTTGTGAAATAAGGTACTATGAGATATGAAGGTATTACAATCCAGTCCTAATAATAATGTATTTGAGAGCATTTCAAGAGTGAAAGATCTCTCTGGGAGAGAAAAAAAAAAAAAAAGAAAGAAAGAAAGAAAGAAGAAAAAAAGAGAAAAAAAAAGTGAGCCTGAAAAATGGATTAACAGAGACTGTTAATTCATCAGGACTCTTGAAAAAGTAGTTCCTATATGTAATAAATTATAAAATTGTATCTTCCAATTTGATTCCCTTATGAAAGGCAGAAAGACTGCCATGAAATTGCTATTTTTTAAAGTGTGGATGTTTTTTAAATATAGAAAAAAGGAGGCTTTCTCTCTCCATAAAAGAGCATGCCTTCATCAAATGAATAATTTAAACCCCTCAAGTCATCATATATTCCATTAATCTTTTTGTTCAATACACATATTAGCAATGAGACATTGTTGTGAAGTCTTCAGTAGAGGTCCAATTCAAACAAACAAACATGTTTTTATACTTATTTTTAAGAAATGTTTCCTAGATGAAATAGATCACTCTTTAAAATTAAACAGCAGCTTGTAAAAACTGCATTTACCATATTGTGAGGCTGTTTTGGAATCATCACAAATACAGGTATATTAGATTTTTTCATGTATAGCAGATCAAAGTGCATTACATTACTTCAAAGGCAGTGCATTATTCCTCCTCCTCTCTACAGTATACTATACGAATTCTTGTCATTATATCAATTTAATCCACTGCCATTTTTTAGGCTACTGTTTGTCTAACCGAATGAAGAGCAGAATAGTTGGCATTTAATGTGACTGCATTGCTTTTTCCAACCCGCCTACTTTAAAGAAAAGTTTGTTGAGTGCACACAATTCACTTTACAGATCATTTGAAATGCATAAACAATTCCAAATGCAGAAATAACAAAAACAATAATTTGTCATTTTGAGACGCTGAAATGCTCGGAGGAAGATCTGAATACAGTCCCCTCTTTTGTTTGTAAGCATGGTGATTTGCCAAGCTACACCTCGCACTGCGCTAACCCTAGGGCATTGCAGTCACAAACACACTTTGATCTGCTGTGCTCTTGGATTCTCTCTCGGAGGGCTCTACCTTTCTTGACAATCCCAGAGGGAAAACGCAGCATTGCATTCCTTCCCATGTACCGCTCCAAAACGAGCGCTCCATATGCTTGCTGCTAGTTCAGCCTTGCACTGTTTTTCCACAAGCTTGTTTGTATAATAACGACAGCTGCAGGATTCTTCAGCTGAAGTTGTGAATTGGATTTAAAAAAATAAAAAAATAAAAAAAAAGAGGGAAACCTACAGAGATTGCATGACAAATGAGAAATATAGAAACAATATTACTTCTGTGTGGTCTTAGTACAAACAGCATGAAGCAACAATTCAATATAAGTGTATCTAATCATCCTATTTTAAAGAGGGCTAAACACAGTTAATATTTACTTTGTGACACTAACAGTCAAAAGCCAAACTTCAAGGGATAAGAAAGTCAAAAGCCAAACTTCAAGGGATAACAACTGTACAATCAAACCTCTGTTTCATCTCATCGGTGCTCAGAACTGGTGAGAAACAATAAATATTGCAAATGAGTCACCAGTGGTACAAATCTATTACAGAACATATCTCAGAATATATCTGTATGTGTTAACAAAAATGATAACTAGCAGCATAAGACTTGGTTTTTTTTTTTGGTGTAAATATCTATTTTAATCTGGTTAAAAATACATTGTCAACATGGAATCAAGCAACAGCTTGATCTGGCAGTATATAATTTAGCAGTGAGAGAAAGAATGAAAGGGAAAAAGGCAAGAGAAAGGAAGCAGCAGCCCTTAGGTTTTTTGTTCGGAGTTTATAATTGGATGTCCTTTATCTTCATGGTCTTAATAACTTTAGAAAGAGCATTTCTAGAGTTTTCTGTTGGCATATTTCACTTGAGTCTTCCTATGATCATAGTGAAAGTAAATCTGAGGGGATGGAACAGCACATATCAAGGCAACGCTATTTTCAGCTTGAACTGTGAAGGATAGTTCTGGAGATGTCCTGTGCTTTGTTGGTCCAGCCACATACCCACCTTCAGGTTCCTTCTTCCACAGTGGGTACTAGAGGAACACACAATGGGGATAAGAGAAGAATATAGAGAAGCAAGCAGAGAAAAAATACCTAGTCTTACATTTTCACTGGGAAAAACTTGAAGGAGATGACTCATGGTCCCATAAATACAAAAGAAATTGCTTAATAGAGAAAAAATATTGACATCTTTTCTGGAGTTGCCAATCTGAATGTTGGCACACAAGATACTTCAAGCCGACAGTTAATAAAATACCATGAAAATAAAGCCCTGCTATAGGCGTTATGAATTTTTGCTATCTATCAATCTGTCTTTAAGAGAAGTAGCTATACTTAAATTCCAAGAAAAACCATGGCATGGCATTGACCCATATTATTTGGCACTGTTTTTAGCAGGGGAAAATGCACTGATTCATCCAACAAGTATTTGAATACAAATATAGCCAAAATTTATGTAATCCTGCACATACACAGAAGGAACAGCTCTCCATCTTCGTAAAGATACACTACTTAAAAGCAAGTCAAAATATTATATTGCATAAAACAAAAATAGCATTTATGAACATTAATGATCAAAAATACAGATAAAATGCATAGGTTTTCACTTTCTAAAATACACAGCAGTCACTTTGCTTCTTTGTCTCAGAGCACAAGCCACATAAATATATTCTTTATTTAAAAGTGATTACGTAAAATGTAACAATAGTCCTATTTATAATGGCATTAGCAGCACAGACTTTACTAACATGGGCATAAATTAATATGCTTGTTTTTTAATACTATCTAATGGAAGAGATGGAAAGCAGAAAAAAAACGCTCCAACACACCAGGAAGAAAAATCGAACTCTTGAAAATTGAAAAACGCAAGATGCCAAAAGAGATTCTTCAATGTCTCAGCCATTTACTGTAGACATCTTTTCTCATTTGCTGATGACTTTGGCAGACCTGGTTTTGTCACCAGTCACTCTGTACTTTGTTTAATTATGCAGTACACCAACAGAAATTTTCTTTCTGATTGCATAAATCACACTGCTTTGACACGAGCCTCAATAGAGGCTGCTAGAACAATACCAGGAGAGCTATTGACTCCATCTCTCAAGTCCACAAGGTGTATCATTTAGCCAAGAGTGATAATTAGACGCAGAATATACTGAAAACTGTCAATAGGCTTGTCAATAGGAGGACTCTTAGCATCTAGCATCCAGTGAATCAATGGTGTTTTTCAGCTATAAAATCAAGAAAATGATAGCTTTCAAATGAATGGTGGAAAGGAAACATGAGGCTCCTTAGGGAGGAATAAAACAGCTCAATTTTCCCTTGCTGAGTGGCTCTCCAACTGCCTCACTCAATGGAAAAGGTCACAGAACATTACAGCAAAATATCTCTGAAACAAGATGTACAACAACGCTGGGACATGACATGAAGTACAAGCACACTACAAAGGCCTGTATATCTCTGACCTGACAGAATTAAAGCATGGGTCAGCAGATGCCAGACAAGACAGGAATTGAAAGACAATGATTGATCTGTGTAGAAGAAAATATGACTGCCCGTCCGTATCAAATATGTATGTATGCATGCACGACCGTCATTATATGTACAGTACAATTTCTGCCTTCACAATACCCACAGTTTAAAGTCACAGCCTTGTTTTCTATATTCCCAATGTATTTAATTTCCTACAGGAGTCCAAGGAAGGCACAAGCTGATTTTTGATAAAAAATTTCTGGTTGATATATTCCTACTAAAAATTGTATCGGAATTAAACTGGGCCTAGAATAATATAGAATAAATCTTTTTGAAAAAGCACACCATGTGAAGATACAGTTACATTTAGATACAGTTCTGGTAGAAATGGCTTCCTATTTACTTTCAGGGAAATGTTTAATCGGCACAGGGAGACAAGAAATTCCAATGGTAGACACGACAATGCCTGTACGGAGACCTGCAAGTTTCTTACATGGCATGGGCTTTAAATACCACCATGAAGTGCTCGTGCCCTCCACCCTAGGATTCCTTGAAACACTTTGGAAGTGCTTTCTTTACAAGGTATATATATTTATATATGAAACAAGCAAGAATTCCAGTGCTGACAGGAATGGGGAGAGGAATAAGAGCAAAACCAACCTGGTGAAGAGTTTCAGATTCACCACAAATTCTTGCAGCTGCCCTCAGACCCTAAAGGAAACAGTCTTTCAGCACGCAGCTGCTGGGTAGTTGCAAAGCCAGGAATTTCTGTGATCCCTGTCTTTGGGGCCGCTGCACTTGCCCAGGGAAGCTCTGCGAGCACAGGGAGCCTCTTCTAAGTCTCCAGGATCTGCTGGATCATCTTCTCTGCCGACGGGCAGCCACACAAACTCATCCTGCGACCCGAAAGCCAGGCTCTCCTGCTCCCACAGCAGCTGAACTATGGAACAACCTGACTCGGTCCCACGGGTTTAGGAGCCACCTCGCTACCAGGAGGTCACAGCAGCCCCATGGCCTCCTTGTTGAAGTCATAGAGGCACCCGGTGACTCACCACAGCAGGACTGAGGGGCTGTGCCGAATGGCAGAGAGGGGCTCTCCGCCATTTTACAGTCACTTGTCTGACCATAAGTGCTTTTAAATACCCGTGTGGTTGGTTTTTTTTTTATTATTATTTATTTTATTTTATTTTTAAACCAAAGTGTATTAAGTATGAATCCACAAATAACATAAACCTTAACTTTTGCTGACAGAACTAACGTAGTTTGGGGTTTTTTGCTGCCTTCATTTCACAGCTCCAGCACTGAATAAAAGATCAGCCATCCTTTCCCTTCCTTCCCTGCAAACTGCTACGTGAGAAATTGGAGTTCAGTGTCACGTGAAGTGTTTCATCCTGAAGGTACCAACAGCAGTAGCAGCTCCTAACTAGCCACCACTGCTAGCAATGGCACTTCTGTTCCAGAGGGATGAAAAAAGTTGTTCTTCTGCATCACACACTACTTAAAAGATCTCATAGCAGACAAAACATGAACATCACTTAGCTGGTGAAAACACAACTTCATGTATAACTTTTTACAACACCTCAACAGAATGGTTTGCACTGCCTCCTTCTAGCAAGCTAACAAGCCTTTGCTACAAAAACAAGCATAACTCAGTACTAGCTGAAGAACCAAGTAAGCACAATTCAGTACCGCCGCGTCAAATGCGGTTTAATCTCACACAATATGCTGTGAGAGCTTTCCTAAATGGTGGAGAGTTCACAAACTCTCCCCTCGTGTACTTTGAGGGAATTTGACCTAGAATTAAAGTCATTTTCCTAAATTATAGCTACCTACTTGGTAGAAACACAGCTAATGAACACATTTTTAAAAAGTTGACAATGACCTTTAAAAAACTAACAAGCTAAAATAACGTGCAAATCCAAATATCCTAAGATAAGTAATCTTATTTAAAACCCTTTGGTGTAAAGGGTTCCATCATGTAGAAAGAATCGTGTCATTTTTAAAGTGCTTTCCCAGAAGAGTGAATCTCATGCAATCCATTTTCACCGAGTTGAAAACCACAGATTTTTTTCATCCTAAACAGCTTCATTTACAAGTCTCCAAGTAGTCATTTTACAATTATCAACACAGCTATTGTTTTTAACTAAAGACATTTATTTGCCGAGACTGTGGAAAAGCAGTTACCAATACTTAATACATTAGAAAATGAGCAAGTAGAGACCAATGGATTTGAAAGTGCGCTTGCTGTGGAAGTTACATCTGCAACAAGGTACTAAAAGCTATCAAAATTTTGGAAACACATAGGGTACAGAGGAGCAATACAATATTATTGGTGACAAACCCGCTCAGGAATTTCCTCTTTCTCTTCTCCAACCATTAACTCCCTGTCTCACACCTGATTTTATCTTCTCTACAATGGTGCCAATATAACTTTTTGCAGAACTGTAATATAATGGCTAAAATGATTCAGGTTTTAAACAGTCTTTTGTTGTTGAGGAATATCAGTAACCACTTTGGAGAAAATTCAGTGCTTTGCAGTGGGAGACCTATGCAATCAGAGGACAATAGAGCTTCTCCTTCCCTTCCAAAAATAAATTTGAACCAAAAAAAATATATCTTTTCCAGCTTTTTAAAGGATCTATTTGTTACCTGCAAGTAAGATACCTTTTCCCTAAGAAGAGTACCAGAGAGAAAAATCACCCATTCCCTAGACTAACTTGAGGTCAGCACCAAGTTTAGGTAAAACAAGCCTGTGAAAGCTCAGGCCCTGTTAATCAGTCCTGTTATTTTCATTTCTTGATGCCCCCCGCACACACTTTGTTTTTTAATGTCAGTAGAGATTAAAGATAAAGCATCATAATTTTATCTAAAATGTATGTCCTGCCTACCCAAAAAGGGGAAAACTGGCTGTTCCTACAGTCACCTCCGCTCCTCTGCAAGAGATTTTCTGAAAGACACTTTATCAATGCAAAGGCATGTTTCATGGCAGTTACCAAATAAAGCAACAGCAGTTTCAAAAATCAAAGCATGTTCCTGTGGGACAGCAGTATTTGCATGTTCATAATGAATACTTAACTACACATCTGTGCAACCCTTTAGGTTTTTTGGTAGGAAGTGATCTTTTAAGAGGACTTTGCCAACTTCCAGCAAACACTCAGCCTTTGTTGGTCTGAATGAAAGCAAGCTTATCAGTGAGCTTTCAACCTCGTTTTAAACAGTTTATAAAAAGGCATATGATGAATTACTGATTGAAGTGACCGCACTGCCAGGCCAGGAACTACCTTATAATTAGAGGGTCACTGCTGAACGGGAATGTTGATGAGCTGCTACACTTTACTGCTTATAATTCATCTGCTAAAAATAAAGTATTCAAACTTAGTATTAAATGCATCTCCATGTTTAAATAAGGGTCAGGCGGACTTATTTTGAAACCACCACCCCCTCTCCTTTTTTTTTTTTTTTTTTTTATGTTTTAAATACATAGTTTTAAGTTAATAAAAGGATGGAAACAGCACATACACACATGCACACAGAAGTATTTCTCTTTAGGTGAATACAGACACCTACACTCCTTATATTAAAAAAAGATTCAGAGGAGTTAAGGCGTGGAAGTAAATTCACACTAAGTTTATTTTGTTACAGCTCAGAGATCAATGAATTTGATTTGTGAATTTAAATATGGGTTCAATAGTGCTCAAATATGGACTTTGATTCATCCCCCACCACATTCCACATACCAAAATTTGCCTTACCACACAGACACTACACACAGGTAGGCAAGCAGATGTTCTAAACAAGCAAGAAGTGGCAATGTTACGCTTCCAAATAGGAACTGTGCTGCACAACACAGGCTTATTAGTGGTATTTTAAGTTACACATTAACAAGACAAACAACTGGCAAAGTACAGTGCTATACAGACACAGAGAGCAGGGAGACTGCATGTGCAAACCACCAAATTAGCACAGTTACTGGTAATTTTCTTTTGCATATAGCATTCTAATTAGCTCATTTCAAGGAAAATATTATTGACATTTTTTTTATGAGTACAAATTTGACTCCATCTTAGATTATTACTTTGCCATTTTTATGAAGCAAAAATAGCTTGTTCTTCACTGAAGACAAACTCTGTTTGAACCGATACATCTCTTGAGCATAGCAGAGAGCACACATCTCATGGATTTTGAAAGATTAGTGTACATGTTTTTCTTCAAAAATCTTCACAAAAATCATTTTTTCCTTGATATTTTTACATATTAGGTTGTAAGACAAAATAGTATGTAAGATGGAATGCATAACAGCATGAGAAATAAAGCATACTTACTTTTATTAAATAAAAGTATCAGGACTGCTAGCTTCTATACCACAAAAATATTAAAAATATAAGTATTAAAATCTTTAAGTGACCTTAAGTTGCTTAGTATTCAGCAGAAGGTTAAATATCTACAGCTTTAAATATCTACAGGTTGCTAGAAATGAAACATTACAAAATTTTTAAATTCATTGTTTAAAATCTTCATTCCATTTCAACTGATACAAATAAAAAGTGAGAGTATTAAAAGTGTCAGCAGAAATTAGGTACTGGCAACAACAGATATTCCTTAGAAGGACAAATACAGTCACTGATAGACTACAAAGAAAGCAAGTTATGGACTTTAACTACTTTAGTAACTAATAATTATTTTCATTGTTTGATGAAGTGGAAATAAAACCTTAGATAAAGTTTGGTATAACAAAAATCTATTGTGGTCATGCAAACAACACAATAAAACTGCTATAGTCATTTGGATCAGCAGTTTAGCTAATAGCAATATCTGTGACCAAATTGGATGCCTCTGACTTAGAGCACCAAGAGCACTAAGTGCACAGAAAGGTTATGCATTTGGATAGGACTGGCAAGATGAGACTTTTGCCACATATGTTATGAAGCCTGAAATGAAGTATGATTAAGCTAAGAGCAAAACGGAAAATAAGCTTCAATAGTCACTTTGCAAGTACATAATTTAGTTACAATCACTCCAAAATGCATTTAAATACATCAATCTTGCAGAAAAAAAAAAGAAAAAACAAACATGCTACTTAAATGAAGCAACAACACAGAAAGAATGGATTCTCTCCAACTGAGTTCACACTAGCAAATCCCGTTGTACTCATCCACAGCAAGTCCAAAAATCCAGCATACAATGTCTCTACGGCTAATGAAAGCCTGCGTCTAATGTACATCCCAAAACGAAGACAGAAATGGAGAAAGTCGCAGAGGCACCAGGAAGATTGAGCAAGTCTCACTGAACTCGCTTAGTAAAAATTTGCAGCTTCAAGTGATGTGCATGCAAGTATGCTATAATACATGTGGACTCACAGCTGCTGCACACTGTTATGGCTATCCAAATACTTGGGAATACATTGCCAAGGATGAAGCAACTGTATATATCTACAATCCACTCCTACCTAGCCAGATGTATGTCTCCTTATCCAAGAATGCTGGCTGGGAATTGCCGCTGAGAAATGTAAATGCTCCAATTTAAATAAGTCAACAACATCCTTTTAAACAATTCATTAGATATATCAGGATAAAATATATTTCAAACACTTTGATGACTAATCAGGAAATCATTTTTTTAAAGGTGGAGTGAGGGGCAAAGTGGAGAACAGAACAGTTTTTAGTTTTGATTTCATTTCCCAGGCCTTCTGGCTCAGGTCCTGTTCTGTGTTCTTTGCTAAGAAGGAAGGCAGCACCGACTCATGCAACCTAAATAGACCGTGTTATGAATAAAGACGGAACATATGAAAACTTGTTGATGAGCTCCGACGACTTCTTTGAAATAGTGTTTTGCAGCGTGCAAATACTGTTGAGCAGCTCTTCACATAGAAATTCCACCCAGTTGATCCCTTGGGCCAGGGGGATGTGGCAAGAGGTGGGAGCAGGAGGTGTGTGTGTGGGTGCTACTTCACAGGTTTAGAACATTTATCTGTTTATCTCCAAAAAAAAATATAAAAAAAAAAAAAAAAAAAAAAAAAAAAGCCTGAGAGAGAAAAAAGTGACTAGAGGATGTTTTAAACTCTAGTCAGATCAGGTAATATTTTCTGGCCTAAGAAAAGGGCAACTTCTCTTAGTGGCCCAGACTGGTTTTATAAGGAGATTTCTAAAGCACAAAAGTAGCTAAGTGCAATTTGCACCTTTGAAAGGTCTCCTCACTGCACATCTTCAATTCAAACCAATAGTATAGATCTAAATATGTGCTGAGCTTTCTGCTACCATCAATAGCAGCAGTGCTCAGTGGGCAACATCACAATTAGCCTCAGACATTTCTGAAAACAAAAAATTCACTACATAAAATGCAGTGAAATTAATGCAGGCGAACTGACAGAACACACTTTACTGTGACAATAAAACCTACAGTACATAAGATTTTCCCGTACTTGGGGAAATTACTTCTGTTGTTATTTTTGAAGTAGATAACATGATTAAATTTTCAAGCTTATAAACCACTTCTAAACCACACTCCAGAATTTTGTCTTTTAAATCAAAAGCTTCTGCAAAATGATACTGCTTCCCCTTAGTTTCCTTACTAACAGCATTTCTCTTGAAGCTCATAAAATCTGTTTCATGTTCAACTTTTGAATTTAATTTGCATGGTAATTGCAATAACAATAATACTTCATCATTAGGATAATATAGGCTAAGATCCTATGTAATTTTCACTTTTTAATGGAAACTGAGAGACTAAGGACACAGCTAAAATATCATATATTAATTTCAGTATAGCTAATACCCCCCCAAAATCCCACCAATTTACTTTTCACTGACAATGTTAAAAGAAAATGATTTATGCAGATCAATCACCTAGCTCATCAAGTCATTCCCTGACAGCCAGCCTTCATCATCGCTATTTAAAAGGCACTGCTGACAGAAAAGACCGACTCTTTGATTAAGGGCTCTGTCTGGCTAACCTTTTATTTGAAGAATGATTGCTGCTGAGTGACAAATACTTTTCCATTCATTTCGAGGCAAAGATATTGACATTCAAATTCTTGATGTCTACACTGAGCAGATGCCACTGTTGGCAAGTGGTTTGATAGCAACAGCAGGTACACTGCTACTCTGGGGGGCGAAAAACAGCACCACTGGCTCAAGTTAAAGGCTCTCAACAAGTGAGAGCTACAGATCTCTCAGCCAAATCCTCTCTCTTCAACAGTTATCATCAAAGAACATCTGTTTGTTGTTTCTCCCCAGTCCTCTTCTTGAAAGTGTCCTAGCCTCACCTTGACCCCACTTTCAATTGTATTGGATGTTATTACTAAAAATAAAGGGAACTCAGCAGTGAAGTGACCCTGCGCTGGAGAAGGGCATCCTCCCTTACACAACATCCCCAAACACCAGGCGGGGAAATCCCAAAGCAAGCGCTGCTGCTTCCGTACTAATGTGATTTCTGTTGACAGTAATGTAAAATGGAAGTTGCATTTGCAGTATCACATACAAAATCAAAGCCAATATGCTTGTTACTTTAAGCTGATCCTGCTGTCACTTTCTACTTTATTACTTTACAAAAAATAAAAAAGAAAGAAGGAGGGAGGGAGGAAAATGGGGGAAAGGAAGAAAGCTGGCCAAAGGAAGAAGCTCCGAAAGGCTCGCTGCTGCACAAAAACTAGTCAATGTTTCATGTCTGCTTTGATGAGAACTTTTGCTCATAGATATAGGGGGAAAAAAACAGTGTTTTTTTATTTTTCAAAACAAAAAAGTTTGAAAATATTAAGAAATAAAGAAACAGACACCATGGTCACAGCTCTCAGCACTAAGAATTTTCAAAATAAAGCTATTGCACACTAAAGCAGTTATTTCTTTACATACACATTTCAAAGATCAAGTTCGGTGTACAGACGCATAGCATTTAACAAACGCTTATTACTGGGACTTCCGTCATTTCTGTGTTACAGACGGCAACACGTACAGTGATGTTTCCATCACACACAGCTCGGAGAGGAACATGACCCGTTCTCCCTGCCAGTGCAGCACTGTTCCCCACCGGCATTTGCCCTACCTGATTTTACAGTGCCCTACAGCTGGGAGAAGGTATAGTGCAGCCCCACACATCTTCATGTGCAAGTACAATTTGCTCCCCAATTTCTTACTCTTTTCAGAAACCCTCAGAGGAAGATCAACGATAAGAAAAACTAAAGTCATCTCTGCCAGCAGTAAAAACAAGGACAGGAATCCTTGCAAATCTAGAGAGTGAGCAGCACTACGGGGGTAAAACACCACACTCATTTTGCCTTCCTGCACAACAGAAAGGAGAAAGCGACACGACCAAGGAGAGAAGCACCATTCCTCTCAAGACATTCGGGCAAAGATGTGCAAGGAAGGATGTATTTTCAGCATATCTGCAATATTACCAAGATGATAATTATGACCTAACATTTCATTTTCAGTTGCCTACTGATTCAGCAAACTTGACAGCTGCAAAAAAGGTTAAGCACAAAACCTTTATTAATATATAAAGGGACTGTTCAGTGTTTGTGATTTTAAGATGGCTTGTCCTATTCGGAACAATCTAACACTAAAAACCTACAGGGGAACAACCTAACAGAAACAACTGTAGGTGCCCAGCTACAGCCCTGATCTACCAGCCGGTCCTTTTCCCTCCCAAGCTGAAGGAAACAGTGAGATGCATCAGCACAAACCTTCCTGTAGCACCGTGCCTTCTGGCCAAGGGGTAAGTGCCCAGGAAAGTACACAAGAAAAGGGCAACCAAACACAACACTTCCCACTCACTCACTAACATCATCCTTCAGCTTAAGGACTTTGTGAGCCCAACATGCTGCTCATGTATTAATAACTCTCAGTTGATTTTTCTTGCAAAAGCTTTTCTAGTCTCCTCTTACATCCAAACTTCTGGCATCCATAATTCTGTACTTCCTTCTGCTTGAGCCTGGAGAGAGATCAAGACAAAGTTTAACATTACCAAGGACAACACAAAAAAGCAATCCCTTCTAAAAAGTCCTTGGCACCAGATATCATCACCAATATCCAAACTTATGACAGTAAAAGGAGAGCACCAACTATTTCTCTGAGTTTCTCATAACCATATCTCAAATTGTTTATCAAATGAGTGTGATAAACTGTCACTCAAAAGCAGGAAAATGAACATATTAAGATAAATATGAAATACACCCAGTCTGTGTACATAGCACCAAATAACTAAAGTGTGGGTGCCCATGACTAAGATCACAAGGATATCAAAACATTAGTAAGAAAACAGAAAGCAGCTTGTGAACAAATTTAAGTCACTGCAAATCTGCCCAAGAAAAATCTTGGCACTACAGATCAGAGAAATAAAGTGACATCATTCTTGCAACTGGATTGCACCATTTTCTTAATTATCACTATGAAAATGTTTGATGTTTTAACATAAAAACTAGTGTAAAATGTTCACACTTAATGATGATATTAAGCTTCTTGAAAAGTTATGTTTTGGTATGGATAGAGGAGACTGACGATATTGTTGGTTAGAATGCTTTGAGCATCCAAGTGAAAACAAATATGCAACAAAAATATGACTGAGCACGACCTCAATTACTACTCTTGTGGCAGTTTGCTAGTTCCTCGCAAAGAATTCATACAATATTAGCTATGACAAATCCCTTAATGAAGATTTTAAGGGCGAAAGTGAGCAAGAAGCCAAAAAGCTAGCTGCCTTCACCACTGGAAAAAATCCTCTAGAAGCAATCAGAGCTTCAGTCACATGGGAAGATACAATAGTTTTGAGTCACTTGCCCATGCGGTAGAAAATGAAAAGCCTTATAGAGTAGTTTCTTAAACTTCACATGCAATCAGTTATGAAAAATTATGTTTTTGTTCATGTATCAAATGAAGTGCAGGCCTGTAAATCTGTGTTTGTTTACCATTACTTAATAAACTACTTGATCATGGTCTTTCTCTGGCATTTTCCCAATTTAAATAAAGATTAATCTGTGATAGAACTCTAAGGCTGTCACTGTAATCAAAAGAAAAAAGTGCTTTTAGGCTTTCATTAGCTTCCCTGCATGCTCTAGTAGTACCATTTTTTTCTTAAGCATATTTGAATGAACTGTTTGAATATGTTTACTCTTTCATCTCTGCAGCTTTGAAAACTTCACGCTTTCTATCTGATCTACAACAAAGCAATAGGGACTGCAGAGGTTGACAGCACGGACATAATTAAAGACTACCATCAATAAGCTGCCATGTTGAACAATACTGACTTATAATGCACTCCAAGATCAACTGTTTAGATTTAAAACCATTTCTCCGAAAGGTCTAAAAAGGTGCAGCTTGGATTGTTTTCATAAGGCATCTGCAAAAAACAGAAATGAACTTCTATATTGCTCACTAGGTAATGCTAAAACATTCCTGCTCTTTACCGGAAGTATCAGGTTTACATATTGGATACATATGTAAAAATATAAGCAGTACTTTGTAGATGGCATCTCCAAATAAAGATCAAAAAAGCAAACCAAATCTACATTTATTATTTTTTGCATAATCAGTAAAATGCATTCAGATGGATCGTTTGACGTGATATATACTTCATATATAGGATACTTAGGTATTTATAGATAATATAACCATATTACTAATATGGACAATATATTATAGGTGGCAATTAAAATTCTTTAACTCAGAAGTCAAGATTGTTCCAATTCTCTTGTAATGTTTTAACATGTTTTAATGTTACTTCTGACCTGCACAGTTCACACCTGTGCTTTCCCCAAAAAGGCAATCAAAGCAGTGATATATTAGCACAGCATGTTGGCTAAAGAGAAATTAAAAGAAAAAAAAAAGCCACACCTTGAATTTAATACTGAAAGGACAGAGGAATTACAAAGACATCTTTGTTCACACTGATCTAGAGCTCACGTGTCTGCTCATCGCATGTCTGTGCAGAGATATAGGCAACCAGCACACAAATGTGCTGTTCAAAACCACAGGAAAAGTATCCAAACATTAAAGACATTGAGAACAAACCAATATGTTACTGTTCTACCTTTCAGCATAAAGTACGTGAAAACGGAGATCATCTGTCCTGAAAAGTATAATAGACTCTAAGTACTTTGGAAGTTCAAAATGTAAGTAATCCAAAACTACTGCACACAAACAATTGAAGATAAAAGTTCACACTGAAGTAAATGTCACAGTGACATGTCCTTAATACTACTTTTAAACAGATACGTTTTTATGGCTCTATTCTCTTCTGACTGCACCTATTTTAACTCCTGCTCCTTGGGTACAAACATTAAAGACAGGAAAGTGCCTGCACTTTGAAAACCAATTACACCAGCTCATACACGCCACTAGCTCATAAATGTCACTTGCTCAAGCAGTTACAAGATATATTCAGTGACCACATTTTGTTGTTTTCTGTATGATTGATTATTCAGGTGAGACACCATTTCATGTCTTAAACCCACTAATCTTTTGTTTTGATCTCAAACACTCAGACCCACTGGTGATTTCAGATGGTATCGCATCTCAAATAAAGGCGGTGCTGCATCTGAGCACTCTTTTGGTCGCTTTTGAAGTGGGACTTCAGACTCGGATGTTCCCAGATCTGCCTGAAAGCCAACCGTACCAGTTAAACACCAGGAGGAACTTTCCTTCTTGCACGCAAGCAGCACAGTTCCTTGTACAAACAAGGCTCCTAGAAGATGTTCAGAACATTCATAATGGTTCATCCGGCACAGAAAATACCATGAGAACCTTTCAGTTACAAAGGCCTCCCTCAGGTCCACGGTCACTGTAATGCCCAGCACGTCCTGGTTGCAGCCATAAGCACAGTTTGCCTTTCAGCTCTCAGCTCGTCTCCACGTGCTCACTACAGCCCCACGTCTTTATTCCTGCATTGGTGCCAGCACGGCCACGCAACAGGTCATACCATGACCTGACTCACCCAAACTGAGGGGACGGTATAGGAAAAGGATAGGTAGGCAGATGGCACTTTTTGGTGTTTGCAAGATGGAGGATGAAAAGGGAAATGAGCTAAAAACAGGAAATCACAAAGGAATTTTCAGTATCATTAAAAAATTCTAATTTTCCTAATCTTTGGAAAAAAAAATAATTTGACACAGAAACTTCATAATGTGTGAAAAAATATGGCATTAACCTTCATCCACAAAACACTGCTAGACCAAAATAAGAATGCATATAAAAATATATAAGCACAGAGAAGAGGGATTTTTAACAAAACAGAATTACAGCTATCACAGTATATTTGTGGATAAATTATTAGGTTTATTACTCCTAAAGCAGTTTGAATAAAAGTGTTCCAGCTGTTACATCTGATCACCAGCACACTGCCAATTTTCTCTGCCAGAGAGGCCTTTTTTTGCACGGAGGAACTTGTTGCAATTATGGGATTTTGTCACTTCTTTATAATTCTGTGATTTACAATGGTACCTTAAAAGTTCAATTGCATGAACCATATTTGGGACATTTTATTCAAAATTTGCATACAAGACCTAACAGAACCAAAGGGATTTCCAACTAGAACACTAGTTCAGCATCCTTTCCTCTGTGCTTGCTGCACTACTATGTTCAGACAGAAAGCCTAGCAGCAAATAGCAACCCTAAACATTATAGCATATTTGTAGCAAGTCTTTTTAATGGGATGTTTGTGCTACAGTAATTCCTCACTACCTTCAGAAACATATTCAAAATTGCAGGCTACACTACTTATAATGGTATGTCATGAATTTTTCCCTCAAAATATTTGGTTTCTAAAACCAAATATCAAAGCCAGAAAATACTAGATATTGACCAATGGAAAAGCATTATCTCCTAATATTCTAGTTTTCATCAGGAAGAAAAAACACTGTTACAGAAGTACATCACCATTACATCTCAAGATCTCAACTGTATCCCATTAACATCTCAAAATATATTGCTCATTTCAAAAGGAGTAGAAGAATAATTTCTTCTACTAATAGAAAGCGCAGCAACACAAATGCTAGTATAATATATATATATAATAGTATAGTAATACACACGTGGAATGAAATAGGAGACTAGCTAAACTAAAACTTGTACAAGGCTTAAAGTAAGCATGACAGCCAAGCAGGTATGGACCAGCAACCCCTCCATGGAGAGGGTCACTGCTAGGCCACACAGCACACGCCACACAAAGTAACTGCAGAGAACCATCTCCCACCTGTAGGTCATCAAAATAAAAATAAGGCTCTAGTTTGTTTGAACAAATACCGAGTTAAAAAAGAGTAACCAAAAATTACCATACTGAAACATGCTCAGTTATCCCCAAACCAGCTCACATTCATTGAACAGCTTTCTTCTCACCTCCTCCACTGCACCTCACAAGAAAAACACGCACCCATCTCAGCTGCTGGCAAACAAGTCATGTCACTTACAAAAGCTGTGCTGAGATCTACACATTTAGCTCAGAAACCTCAGCTTTAAAAACAAAAATCCAAACTTGAAGTAACATTAGTCTTTGATTGATGCACAAATACAAAAAAAAGTAAATGCTATTTCAAATAAGAACACATTCTTGAACAGACAAGGAATAGAGAAGGACACGAGAAAACTAACCACAGAATAACTCCACAAACCCCAGCACTTGGCTTCTCACCAGCAAGAAGCCCTCAGAAAAGCAAATATGTGATGTACTTAGAAACAGCTGTACTGCCATTATGACAAGCCAAACTGTTGCTAACTCAAAACAGTTAGAACACATTACTAAAATAATAGGTACCTCATTATGGGTCAGGAACTTTCTAAATATTTGCTCTCTGAAGAGATTTGTTCTCACTAAAGAAAATAAGAAGCTAATTTAATTGATAGGCAAATTAGGGTTTCTAAAAACAAACTATTAGTGAATAATCTGTGAAAGTTTTTTTTAAACTGTATAATAAGGCATCTTTCAAAGACCATAAGGAAAATATCATAGTCTCTCAACTTTCATACATATCACTGACTGATTCAGAAAATTTTTATACTTGAATACTTCTGAGTATACTTTATACTCAGCACTGACCATAAGAATCTCCATTTCATGGACTTCAAAACACACAGAGCTCAAGTGCTTTGCAGAAAGGTCACAAAAATAGTAGTCAGCTGGAGAATAAAAAAGAGAAACTCAAATACTCAAATATCAGTCAAGTACTTTTAACTATGAGCGTGTTGTCTCTCATTCTCTGCTGTATTCCAAGTAGTGGGTATCTTTTTATAACATGTAGTATTATAAGATTCCTGACTGCAAATTTCTAGAGATAGTGTCACATTAGTAGCAACAAATAAAAGCCCACACATCCCACATGTAAACTGTACTAGTGTCACACAGGATGCACATACACCTTCTGCACACTGGGACTATAGAAGGTCTATTCCACATTTTCACTCTAGTCATGTATTTTACTGGTCTCCAACCAAGTTATTTTTAGAATAGCTTAAACCAAAGTATGACAGGATTGACAGTGTCTCTTTCAAATTTGAGTTTACACAAGTTGATTCATTAATCATCTCTCAAAAAATTCCTTGGCTAGACCATAACCAGTTCATGGGAAAGTAATGCTTAGCACAAGGAGCAGAGAACCAGGAAAAAAGACGCTACCACAATATAACTGAAAGATGAGCAGTTATCTCATCAGGAATATCTAGCTCATATGCCACACAAGAAGGAAAAAGTTTTATAAAATAAACAGCACTCTACCAATATTTTCTGGCAACTTAACTTTTGCACATTATTTTAGAGTAGTTTCAGATTTTTTCCAACCTGTGTACTTGAAGAATGCATAAGTGAACATAAATAATAATCATAATTTTTATTAAATAAACAAGCAAATTCCCCTTTTGGTGCAGATTCAAACAGAGTCACTAACACACCTTCTAGATCAGGATCACTACCTTCTGGGCCTGTACTTTGACAGAGTAAAATGGATGGCAAGACAGACAGGTAGAGCTCAAGGAAGTCTAGACCTACCTCCTTTCCCCCAACACCATGAGAGCACCCACTAGAAAGCCCCCAAAGGAATGACAGGATTTAAAAAGGAAACAAAGGAAAAGTCACAGGAGTTTCCTTCTCTTTGATTAAAAGAGGAGAGAAATGAAAAGAAAAACAAACAAACAAAAAAAAAACAGCTTTTGTGACAATGACAAAGTGTCAAGTGAAACCAGGGCACCAGACCACGGCAAAGAAAGATGGTATAAGGAGCTGCATGAGCACATAGGAGCATTCCAGTTCCCCAGAAGCCACTGTTCTGAACCCAAAAACATTGAAGAGATGGAGGCAAATAAGTCTGCGTAGATTATATTATTTTGTCTAGGTAATACATTTCCAACATCACTAGAGTACAGAGTACTCAACGTGAAATCCACGTTTCGCAGCACCGTGCAAAACTTGTCCACTCGCTCCTATTCATACCTAACAGAGGGGCTAAACTTTTCACTTGGAGCATCAACAGCAGCTGCAGGGCTGGAAAGGATACGCTGAAACCATGGGAGAACACCAAGGACTGGCACGGGTCCCAGAGGGGCTGCTGGAGCACGGGCAGGTCACCCACCCCGAGGGGACTGCAAGCTGGGAGCCAGCTCTGGACTCCTCTCTCTTCCACCAGCGGCACTTACCCGGGAGACAGCAAAGCCCACAACACCGTGCAGCTTCACCAGATCCCTGCCTAGAACGGCTCCCGCACTGCTCCACCGTGCATGGTGGAGATAAATATCCGAAATCGTTTGAGCCTGAAATGTGAGATACAGGAACACGAACAGAACGCTAATAGTTACTCAGAAATGACAAATTCATCAATCAGAAATGGAGAAAAACAACACAGCAGCATAGAGAAAGACATTAAGCAAAAGTGAAATACTCTGAAAATACTGCTTAATTGAAAGCTGAATGCAAATTAATACCCACATTTTGAAATCTGCATATACAAGGAGTTAGCTTGTCAGTTTAAGCCTGTTCCCCTCCACTTCCCTGGAAAAAGAGTCCAGCTTATCTCTACGTAATGTTTAGGATTTCTACTTGGAAAAATAAGTTTGCTGTTGACTTCAGCAGGATGGCATTTTCAGCTACCAAGTATTGGCAACAGCTCTACTGTCACGATGGCCGACTGTTAAACACCACATTAGCACAGCCGATGCTATGAAAAACGTCACCACTGTTTTGTGTCTCTCAGCTCAAGAGCCACCATAGCACTTTCCCGAACTAGAATAGTTAACCAAATCTATACATAAGACAGATCAGCACGCTTCCTGGAAGCAAGCACAAAATAACCAAGAGAGACTACAATTCCAGATGACTCTCTTGACTTATACCTGCATCTAGTTTTGATCGGTAACTTATTTTCTTCATGCATTTATCCCACGGACTCCGGCCTAAGGCGGGAATAGGATTTTTTTTTTTTTTTTTTTTTTTAAGTTTGATCAATATCATGTTCCAAAGTCATGCCATCTTCACATGTGTGCGTGTATATGTGTATATTTTTATATGTAAATACGCACACATATTTTGAATTGGAGCAGTAGCAGAATACATCTTAATTATTTCACACTACCAATGTTCATGATGATCCTAATAGAAGCCTGAACTGTCACCACCTTAAGGAATAAGTGACCAAAACTAAGGAAGCAATTACACCTTTAGGGGGCAGAGTTAAAAACAAAACAAATAAACCCATAAACTTCCTTTCAAGTAGGCTAATGTCTTTTTCTGAAGTAATTTTTTATGCCTGCAATCTTAAGAATGAACTCAAAATAGCATTATAGCACAAAAATCTACTGAAAGTGCTGGACAGATAGGGTACAAAACCAGGTTTAGTATCTGTCTCATACAGGGACTGAGGTGCTGAAAGGGGTGCTCAGGAAACCACTGTGTTTTCACCTTAGCCATAAGCACATTTTGCAGCTGCCAATCAGTCCGCTAGCTCTCTGCACGGTCTCTGATACACAAGATTCCCCTCTCGCCTTCTGGGCACCCAGATTAGATGCTTTTTGCACAACGTGCTCCTTGGTTTTAGTGAGTATGGAGTCCAACATGGTACTTCTGTGACTTAAGTCACAGAACATCATTGCCTTTAATGGCTGTGGTTGTGCTCTTTGAGGGGATCTAAGGTAAACGTCTGCTTTGCTGCTGCCCACTCTTACAGCTATTATTCAGATCCTAGGATATCTCCAGGATAAGCAACTTGAAACAACTAGATTAAGCAGAAGATCAGGTTACACTTTTTATTTTAATATTTATAGACTACACATGACTGCGGGGGAAAAAAGAAAGAAAAAGAGGGGGAGAGAGCATGCGTGTACATGTGTGAGCAGGAAGCACAAAGGCTTCTCAACAGCTCAGGGGATACAAGCCAAACAAAAATTCAAAAAAACTGCTCTTCAGATTTGTTCATGATTTTGCAGATCTAAATTCATTTTTATTCCTGCAATTTCCAGTTGGAAATACAGAGCCATATTTTCCCACTAATGTAAGGGTAGTAATTTCAGGTGTTAAAAAAAAAAAAAAATGACACCTTTCCTAGCCATATTTCTTGTCCCACTTTGTTTTTAGACTGTATTAAAATTCATAGCAAAATACCAGGCACCAATATTCAGTCTTGTACGAAGGCATTACATTAATGCTTTTACCCTCTCATTATAGAATATATTCTCCTGCTATTATGTTTAACTGTTTTTCGCACACTTACTTTGAGAAAGCCCCCAAAATTATTTCATTTTTTCAGTTAAGTAAGTTACCTGAAAATTAGAAGCTAAAACAATTAGCCTATTGTAGGTAATTGGCTTATTGTTTTTTTGGTTGACGTCAGTAACTCTAACAACTAAGAGCAGTCAAACACATAGGCAACATAACTTACAAATCACTCAAAAAAAAAAAAATACAACTACTACAGCATAAAGAAAAAGCTGACTATGCAATCAAGAGCCCAAAGGACCCAATTTCTTCATAGAGTACCTGATGGACATAGTGACAATCTGATTACCTTCTACCACCAATTTTTGGAACATGTGAAAAATACTGCATGCTTCTTGCTGGTATGTGGTCCAAGATGACTCATAAATCTTCCTTTATCTCCTTCGTGGTGTTAGCAGAAAAGGATGAGTTGCTTTTTTCCATCTCATTCACATGTCTTTCTGTCTGTTACCCGTGCCCTTGAGCAAAGATTACTGATGCCCTGCCTTTGATATATGACACATCACATACAGCAGCTTTTCATCAAGTGAATTAACCTGAAAAAAATGCAAACCTACCTGCCAGTTGCTTCCCAATTTCCCACGATTCCTTTGTGTACTTCCTTCCTAACGTGCCATGCACTAGGCATGCAAGAACAAGGCTACAGATACAGAAAATTATATTATTATTGCATGGAGGCTAGTAAAATTTGTTCAAATATAGTGCATAATATTTATTTTTATAACTGATTTTACTTTTAAAATATCCTGTTAGTCATATTCATAGCCTGAAAAACATGTCTAATCAATAATCAGAGGATAAAATATCTACACAGATCTCCCCAAATTATTGAGTCATGCATAATAATTGCAATTCATGAAAAAGCATTATTGATACAGCTGCCCAAACAATTGTGCAATGCTAATCAATACAAGATGATTAGTTTGTATGCTGCATACTGCTTTTTCCTCATGATTTAAAATACATTTTTATATTCTAAATCCACTAACAATATCTTCAAATGTTTACCCTCTTTACAGTGGTTAAATTGTTCAGGAGGGTGATACTTAATATATTAAGATCTACTGCACATTTTCATTTTCCTTAGTTGCGTTTTTTTAAAGAAAAATAGGCAATAAACATCTGTAAAGTGATCTCTTTTCTGTATATGTCCTCAATCTCGCATTTTAAAGATGCCAAATAACTACTACGCCACTAGATAGGAAGATTCCCACAAATAAACTCAAACTACCTTTTTTTTTTTTCCTCCCCCCTTGGGAATAGTTGATTGCCTATTATTAGCTGAAATATCTGAAACTGATTACTAACAAGACCTCAAAGAAGTTTAACTATACGTATAGGAATTCCTAGATACCTGAATATTTTTAAGATAGGAGAGTGAACTCCCAGTGTAACCGTTCAACAAAACAAAACCCTTTAAAAAAAATGCTGCACCTTTCATGGTGAAAAAAAGAAAACACAGATGTTTTTTCCTTTATCAAAATTGTATTTTATCTAATGAAGGCAGTGACTTAAAAACATTGATATACATTTTCTAATGAATTGGCCTAAGAGTAACGTGTAAAAACAGGATTAATGGTACAAAGCATGTACTATATAAAAATAGCCTGTAGAAAAAAGCATTAAGCAATTACAAGTCTAGCACTGAAGGCTCCAATATTATAGGGTAATATTTCCTTAATGTTAGACTTCATTAACCCTAAGATAATCTCTCATAAATTTTGCTGATTTTTAAGGAGAAAAAATAAATTATGTTTATTAAACTACTGAATATGTTTATGAAAACAAGACATAATCTAGTGCTATAAACTTCTTGTCTTTATCTGAATAATCAGGAAGCTCATAAATAAAATATCATATAACAAAGTGAGTGTTAAAATTCATTACCGTAATAGCTATGCTCATGATCTATTTCATTAACACTCCTCCTTTCTTTGAATAAATGGGTTCTTTGGTCTACCAGAGCAAGGCCATTTACAAGACAAAATACTAAGCTGCTTTTTCTCATTTTCCCTTATCTGTTCTATTCCCAACTTTCTAAATTAATTCTTCCTTTAAATCTTATTGTTCCTTTCAGTGTAACTCACAGCACATTAGAGAAACTTGAAAGAAATATAAGCAAAGAAATGGGTCTATAGAGTATAAGTTAATTAGGAATCTAAGTGACTGGTGATGAGATTTGATGGCATGTAGCTTTAGGATGAATTTAAGAGGCTTAACTTCTTTTAAAAATAAAATATAAATACAACAGAAGTTCAAAAGATGACATACATCAATTCAAATCATGCTAAGGTTTAGCAGCCCTACCACCATTTGAAGTTAGCAATAAATGATTGCATACTGATTTTATCTTAAAAGTGAGTGTCTTCTCACTAACATTTATCAAAAAAGCTGTTAGTTCCTAGTGAGGTGATAATATGGACATATACAACTAAACATTTAGCAGCCACAAAAGTCACAACCTGTAGTTGAGTATGGAACTATGGTATTAAGCTTAAAACGCTTGTTATTAATAACCATTTTCAGACCTCAGAACAACAGAATGCCTCTTTACCCATTAACCTTGACTATATTTTCTTCTTTCATCGAAAGAATCTCATCTGGAAGAATCCTTTAATGAAACATCTGGATTGCAAGAACTTGAACACAAGAAAAAACTTCTATACTCTTCAAAAGTTCATAAACTCTGGAGCAGGTTGCCCAGAGAAGCTGTGAAATCTCCATCCTTGGAGATATTCCTGGGTAAACTGCCACAGCTGACCCTGCCTTAGAAAGGGTCGGAACAGATAATCTCCACAAGCCCCTGCCAACCTCAGCCACTCCATCACTCTGCAAACAGACCCTTGCAGAAGACACACAGAGCAGCTAGGAACGCTGTGCTGTGAGAAGGTAGCAGAGCTTCCAGGGCTTTAAACGACAAAACCCACGTAACTGCACCGACTCAAGAGGTCCTGTCCAAGGCAACGACAGGCAAGATGAGAGAAACAGAACCTGTAAGGAGAACTTGGTATTCCTTGGTATTCCTTTAAACTGATTTCTTACAAAAGTTTTTTTTCTACTGATAGAAAATCACTGCAAACACTGTTGATGCTGTTGCAAAAGTGTGAAGTCTCACGTCTTTCACGGGAACACACTACTGGTACTCAGACAGTGACTATCAAGCTCGAAGAAAACCATCAGGAGGAACATACCATTAACCTAGACACGAATATTTAAACACTCGCTTCCTTCCCAGAACTTTAAAAAGTGGGCAGGGGATAATGTAACACCTTATACATGCAATCGAGGTACTTGTATTTACTTATGCAGTTTTTTCCCCCCTAGACTTCAGAGACAAATCTGAAGTCAGAGGACAAGGGCTTGTTAAAGGAAACGATACACAATTAAATGAAAAGTATAAAGGAAAGGCAGTACCTTTTATCAGGCCAGTTCATGCAACTGCAGAAAAACAGAGAAGTTTTTCAGGCCCTCCTATATGGTTGTTTTTCAACCTGAACAATTGGATAAGCTCTCTATTGCAACATTTAATAATTTCATGCTAATATTTAACTTTTAAATCTAACTGCCATTGCTTATTGTTATAAAAACCTAAATACAGAGCAGCAAGTGATGATAGCTAACTATGACATATAGCCCACAGGCCCCTCTGCGGAATTCCTTGATCAGTTTTCTGAACAACCCTTATCTGTCTTGACCAACCAATCTGGTGATGCGTATGTTTCCCTCTGCACCCGTACTGAGATCACACTGCATCAAAGGCAGCAGGAATGGCAGGGGTGTGCATGCTTTTGTCTAGGTAGCACATAAATGCTAGCCCAGTGATCAGAAATATGTGAGGAAGAAGTACCAGCACTGGTTTGGGTGATTAGATGGAGACATATTTTGAGAACAGCATTTCACAAGCAGTCAACAAAATAAAATACCCCCGGAAGGTTTAAGAATTGCATTTCAGTTTGGGTAAAATAGCACTCAACTCCTGGAACTCCTGAAACCAGATTTTGGGGTGGGATGCAGGGTTTAGAAATGATCAACATCCCTCTTTCTAGTCATATATAAAGAAAAAACATTAGATTCAGTATATAGAGCATTAATAAATTATTAGAAGCTGTTACCCAATCAATAGTGCACATACTGCTTATATATCTATAATTTTTTTTGTATCTGCTGGACTACATAACCAGTTGCTTTATGGATTGTTATCCTTTCAATCAATTACTGATACTATGAACTACACATGTACCTTAAGGTGAAAAGCAACTTTTCCTTCTTTCTTTTTATTAATACTGACTGTTGCCAAAAAAATCATAAAAGTTCTTTAGAAATACTAGCATTTTTCTAATTGAGGTATGTGGGCTTCTGGCTTCTGTTTTCATTTGTTGTTTGCCTTTGGGGAGAAGAGATTTTTTTTGGCCAACTAGATCTTGAGGAAGTTGACAGTTGTTGATGTTTCTGTCATGCATTTGTGTGTTACTTCAATCATATTTTCTGCATCAAACAATGGAGAGCCAATGAGATAGGAGAAAAAAAAATTGCATCTCCCAGTAGAGCATGTCCTAATATTGGCTTTTTCCCCCCATTTTGTTAAAACACATACATAGAGAAGCAGCAAACCACTCCTGCCTCCATAACTGTGACCAGTGCGTGCACTCTAATTTCCTTAAGTGAAAGCACTGCCTGAGAAAGTGCTCAAACAGCCAAGGCACTTATCTGCATGCAAACATGGTCTGGGCAGCACGGATGGGCATGCTTGCAAGCAGGCAGAGGCTGACAACCCTGAGATGCCACTGAGGACGACGGCATCCAACAGCCTGGAGGGAACATGCAGCCACCACACTTGCAGAACCGGTTACAGCACAAGGACCAATGACTTGAACAACGCATCTTTGCATGCTAATTACATACCATGTAATGCAGGAGGCCTTGTGCTCGAGTTGGCCAAAATAGTTCTGGAGAGAAAGAAAATTAAGAACGCACCAAGTTGTCAGGATCAAATCACAGCTCATGAGTGAATTTATCTGCTGTATCAAATTCTATCTCAATGGATACACAGAGCAAAAAGAAAAGCAAATATATCAAGAAGAAAGCTTGCATTAAAAAGGTCTTTAAAAAGGCTGAGGATAGCCAATGACATCTAATAAGTCAACTGTCCCTCTTAGCAGAGAAAAGCCATTATTTACTAGAGAACTAACACCAGTAATTGTGACAAACTCTGTGAAAACAAACAAAAAAAGCTGTTCTATACAGTTAAGTTGGAAGATAACACATTTTATATGTTAGAGGAAGAAGCATTTAGACTGACAATACCTTCTAAACAATCTCTTCTAATACCATTACCTACAGGTAAATTAAACAAATTTTGAGAACTCATCCTTATTCACGACTTTAACAGTGACAAAACAGAAAATATTTAGTAAAGCATGAACTTAAGTAACAGGAATTTGTTGAATGTTTTGTATTGGTGCCTGTGGTATTGCAAATAATGAGGTCTTTCAAACAAAGTAACTGTTTTTCCAATACTTCAACCATTTTGGAAATTAAAGCATACAGAAAAGTCTCATCTCCTCCCAAATACAGGCTTTCTGTAGCCCATTATCCATGTCTGCTGGTCTCCGAAGTATTTCAGTCTTCATGCAGGTAGTACAGGCAAATGCCATGGAACTATGATACAACGATACTACGATACAACTATGATACTATGAACAGCTTTACTGCATTATTTTTCTGTATCACTAACACACAGGTTTTATCAATTCTAGGACAATTCTTATAAAACTGAACTGTCAAAGACACATCATACATCTAGGTAAAGCTACTGAAACTGCACTTAAAATGGCTTGAAGAATATCTGATTTATTTAGTAATATTTTAGGCTATTATCAATAATTATATTTGTAAAAAAGTCTGAATTCACATAAAAATTAGATTAACATAGTCATTAGTTATAATTTTTTTTACAAATAAAACTTCGTGTATGTTTTCCTGAAGAAAAGAAGTTATGATCCATCCATTACCATATCCTTTAATCCCTCACTAGCAGTATTTTTTTAATGTACGTGCGTGTGTGTGTGTATTTTTATCTCTATATATTTCCTTTTTTGTTTGTTTGTTTACACTAATGCAAAGTATCTAACAAGCAAATACTGGGATTAAAGAGTCTTTGCTTGAAAAAAAAATATAATAAAGTATAACAAAAAGTTAAACAAAAATATTAGATAGAATGTAATTACATTTCATTTTTTAAATCTGTGACTAATGGGAGAATCCATGACTGTAGTTACAGTGAGGAAAAAAATAGGCAATTAATATAACTTGGTTTAGCTAGTTTTACTTGAGTTGTGCTTGAGCCTGTTCTTACAGCTCGTTTGTTTTCATAGAAAGTTTTCATCAAATTTAAATAAAGTGTTTCCAAGAAAATACCAGTGAAGGCATCTTGCTCAGATAACCCTCCCATCATACAGAAATTAAAGAACTGGCAGTTTTTCTTGGCCACAGCTAGCAATTCATACAAGGAACAAGGCACAGCTATTGAACAGATTCCAGGAATCTTATTTCTCTCAATTACTTTCACAAGCACTTAGGAGGTCTGGATTTAGCCAAAGCCAAAAAAACTTAAAAAGTACAGAAAATCACATAAAACCATATTACTCTGTCACCAAAAAAAAAAAAAAAAAAAAAAAAAAAAAAAAAAAAAAAAAAAAAAAAAAAAAAAAAATCCAATAACCAATTCAAAAAAAAATAATAATAAATACACCTTTGCTGGGAATGGTAATACACAGGGAAAAAACAGAGGAGCTTCCTGTAAGTATTCAAAGTTTACTCACAGCACAGCTAAATCTATTTTAGAGCAACAGGAAACTCACTATACTTAAATATAATTTCTGTCGTAATAGTGATTTTATCCTGTTAATCAAATCATTTTTTTCTGGGGTCCTTTTACTGCTGATAAATGAAAGACATGAAAAACTAAATTGCATAATAAAGCATGAAGGGCATACAGTTAAGAGAAACCATGCCTCTGAGAGAAGCAAGCACCGCTTTATACTCAGTGAAAATGTTAAGAGCAACATGCAAAAAAAAAATAATTTTCAAACAATTAACAACCATATTTCAATAAAAAAATAAATTTTTGAAAAATACTTTTCAAGAAATGAGGCAGAGCTGTAAAATTTAATCGTTAGCATAAGTAAGCACAACCATCTTTCCCTTTGTGATTTCTAAAATACTTAAAATCATTATTGGAAATATATCTTCCCTGTCATTTAGACCCTTCAACAATTGACAATTATGTAACTACAAAACCACTTGATTTTGGCAGCTAGTAATGCCCCCAGTGATTTCACTGTCTACGTAGTTTAACAACTCCATAATATCCAGAGTATTTTAATCTTTTCATTAGAAAAAGCTTTTTACAAGTATCATGGAAAAAATACAAACCTACTTCCTCTTACCATTTTCACTTTTATTGAACTAGAAATGAAGTCATTTCCTTTTAGACCATATTCCATCTCCCAATATGAACATACATTTTTTAGGCAATTATGTTTGGTTAAGCACAACAAGTTGGAGTTGATAACAAAAAACTGGTTTGGAAGGAACATTAGAACTTACTCCAGTTCTACAGCTCAAATAATGACAAAAGTGTGAAGATATTTATTCCTCAACACAATTATTCATCAGCATGAAGAAAACCTGCAATTTCTGCTCAAGCAACGTTAGGGAATGCTTACCCTGTGCAGTAGGAGGACTGGGTACCCATGAGGCTCTCAGCAATTTCCCTCCTCTCAAAATGATAGGAAAGATCATTTGTGAGCAATTAAAGAACCATGTCTATTCTTTAAAGCCTATATACAGCTAGACAAACGCGGTCAGACATTTTAAAACCACTGCATTTAATAGACGTGTTTTCAAGCTTTTCCTTAGTCTGGGTTATTCCTCCCACTACTGGCTCTGTCCCTTCCTATAGGATGTTTGAATGGCTACTAAAGAAGAACCACATTAAGAACAGCATTATTTCTATACAACTTGCATCCATATAACCAGGAGGGACAGCACACAGCAGAAACATGTAGATTTGTCAAGCACTGTACGATTAGACCCAGATCCATGCATGAGAACCACTACTTTTTTTGGCTTTCCACATACAGCGAATTGTTCCTCACCAAATCCCACAGTACTGCAAATTTGTGATATTCAGTAAAACTGTTATATCAGTTTAAAACAGATAAAAGTACTACTTTACAGAACAACTGGTGAACTCCTAGGAATTCCTACCAAAAGAGGTCATGGAGGTAAATGGTACCAGCAAATACAAACAGGGTTGTTATACACATTAATGGTTAACAGATCAATAAATAGATATATAGAGAGGGATGTACCATTTAATATCCTTAATATAAGGATGCTAGGGAGCTGGACAAGCAGAAGTGGCAAAGCTTTTATGTTCTCCCTAAATAACATGTTATTGCTACCCATCAGAAGCAGAACGGTAAGCTAGGTGGAATTGGCTACAGCAGATGTACTTAAGAGTTCAGGCATGCAAAGGCCTTAAACATTTTCTGTTTAATTCAATATTGACTTAAGATGGATATAAAAATCAACTTTCAAATACCAAACATGGAACTTCTCAAAATTATTTTGATTATTTTTGATCTTTACAGCTATTAAATTTATTCTCTGTTGCAAAGTTTAAAAAAAAAAACACTATGATAATAAATGTATGACAAAATTGGATTAAGTTTAAATAAACTAGGTGTCTTAAAACTAAGCTGATTTAACAGAAATGGTAACAGATGCTAGCCAAACCCATTTCTTTCATAACAACCATTGGTTCGATATACCCCTTTCAAAGGCACACACAAAACGTAAAGTTTATCCCGACTCTTTAATGAGCAGGGCAAAATGCTACGTCCTGACTGACCCTTTTGCTAAAGGAATATGCACCAGTAGAAATCTATTGCTTCAAAGCACCTCTTGTCACTTGGGAAAATTCTAGCTTCTCTACAGATCTTAAACCTGGCGAGTACAAGTATACCCATAGGACTCAAGCTGGTAATGCAACTAGCATCGGTTTTGCTCAAAAAGGAGCATCAAACTACTCTCAACAGTAAATGCTGCAAGAAAAATAGATATTTGAAATCACAACATGAAGTTAAACTGCACTTTGAACTTTGATGAACCATTGAGAGAGCCAATACTTTTGAAGCCTCTTGTAGACCTGATCCTACACTAGAGTATTCTGAACAGGCAAGAAGAACTAAATAAGGTTATTCAAGTGCTAAGACACTTTCCTTTAATTCCAACCACATCTAAAGCAAGTGTTTGCTTCACCTACTTACATTTGCCTAGAGGTTTGAAATGGGTGTAGTGATCTCCACTTTGCAACACAACTATTGTAGGAATCTCTGGCACTGCTAAGCAGTTGCTATATTTTACCCTGAGAGGGGTAGCTTTTCTAGGACAACGAAGATGCTTTGTGTATGTAGCTCATTCTCTGCATGGGTATACATGATGTGCGTGTGTGCAGAAGCCACTATTTAAAGAGTACGGAAAACTTTATGACGGGATGAATAGATTTAGCAATAGCAAAAACATAACTGAAAGTAAGATTCTTCATTTTTATACACTACTGTGTATTTTTTATGATTCGTGTCTAAGATCCTGTTAAATATTTAAACAACAATACAGTATCAGTAAGTAAACTCTTTAAATCAGGCATCCTCTCCACTGTATAGTGGGAACAGATGTGGTCTTATTAAGGCTATATTGTAACTCAACAATAATTTGTCATATTTGACATATTGTTAAATTATGTGCACCTGCCAGAACTATAGCAGCAATTACAAATGATACAAATACCATTTTTAGTTTAAATACCTAAACAATTCATGTAGATGTGAATACGATGTATGGAAAAATTGTAATTTCCTAAATGTCATCAGCAAACAACACCTAATGCCTCACAATTTCTTTTTATGTATGTTTTATTATAGCGCCCAACTGTTTCAACACTCTAGTGGCTGGACTTTAATGTGGTTCAAGCGGCCCCAAGTAACATCACCAAATGTTAAACATCTGTGAAAGTTGGACCAATAAATGCTCGTATTTTCAGGAGGTCACGCTGGCCAGCTTTCATTAACAATTGCTTTAAACTTCAGTTTTCTTTATAGCTTTTTTAATTCAGGAAGGACATGTAAAGTTCACCTTAGTTAAAATGCTACATTTATTCTAAACTAATGTAGTATTAATCTTTAGAATATTTATTAACTTTATAAAGTTGATTTTCCTTCTCCCACTCTTTCTTATTTTACTCATTGTTTTAATATATAGAAACAGCATTTCTAATTATGTCTTCAGAGTTCAGCATATTTCCAGAACAGCTTCAGAATCTCTCAGCATTTATTTTCTTTAACACTCATCTCTGTTTTTTAGCTACAATATTCATGTCAAGTTTCCGATTAACTTGTAAGCTATTTAAAGACCTGAATATATCTTAACGTTGCTAATTCTACAATCATAAAGTACTGAATCTTGAGAAATGTGTTCAGAGCATTGCATTTTTCTGCTACACTCCTAACCACAGAGCACCCTGTGCAGCAAGGCTTGGACTTTGCCTCAGCGTTCTCAAGAACAGCGAGCGCCACGGTGGGTAGAGCCCTCCGAGGAGACCTGCTGCCCCAGGGCCAGGCGCGGGAGCCCCCGCTGCCCTGAACGCCGCACAGCGCGGGCTCAGCACAGCACAACCATAACTAGGTGTTTCTTCAGTGCATTCAGCGAATTCTCAAATGTGCGAACTTTATGGGGGGGAAAAAAGAAGGGAAAAAAGTGTCTTTAAATAATAATACTAACTGGGAGACAGGATGACTAAAAGAACATGATTCAGTCTATTCTTAAGGTCAGAAAAACCCAGTATATTGGAAAGCAAAGGAGAACGGGCCACAGATAATCTCAGCATTGTGTCCATCCTCACTATCCCTATGAAATTTGAAATCTCTATGCCCTTTTCCCCCACTTGAGGCTAACGTGACCAACGGCTTCACATTTCTTGCTATAGCCTCTTTGTTTTGGCAGACAGCAGAAGGACCCACAACAGGGACGCTTTCTATGCTCATTCACCACTTTTAGCAAGGCTGCCCTCTCCTATGCCTTTCTCCGTAGGGAATACTTGTTTTCACCAGTCTCTGCATTCCGGGCACTGTTTCACTAGTACAGACTGCACAGTACCAGAGTTGTGGTGAGGAGGGGTTCCCGGTGGGGCCACCCTCACGTGCCCACGCTACAGGTGGCACAGAGACCAGCTCCGGAGGCTTCTCCATCTCCAGCACTGCAGCCCTCCCCTCCGACCTGCGGCTCTCCGGGTGCTGCCCACCCACCCACCCCACCACGCCAGCGAAGCGCTGCTTCTCTCTCCAACAGTTGGGAATTACTGCGGACCAGCTGCAGGGAAGCCCTGCATTGCTGCAGGACCCTGGACCTGCACGCCGAGGGGGACACGCGGCTTGTAGTGACTGCTTTAATGTTTCTCCCTTTTATTATTTATAAAGAGCATTCGTGCAAACACACTGGAAAGGAAGGTGAATATAAAGCTCATTCTGAAGAGCATGAATGTGTTTCATTTTATTTTAGAAACGTTTGCATTATGTATGGGTTTACATAAAGGGCTTTATAGACTCTCTTAAATGATTTACCGCAAGGTATACATTGATTACAATCTCTACTTATTTAGAAGGAGACTTGCTTATCCCACAGCACTTAATGCATTGCGACATGTTTCAACTTAACAGTGACACAGGTAAACAAAAGTTACTGATCTACATAGTGAGTTATAAAAGTTGTAACCTGCTGTAAACAGCTCTGTCATTTTATTTAGCATATTGCATTGCACGAGCTGCTTTATTTACCTAGTGGTAAATCTTTATGTATCAAAAATGCTACAGAAGGCACAACAAATAAATTACAAACAGACACTAACATCTGACTAGTTAATCAAACAAATAGGACGTGTAACAAAGAGAAAAGCTATAAATATTGACAACAAGCTGCTTCAGTCACAAAAACATTCAATACTTCAGTTCTCAAGTGTGAGTTTTATATCAGTCCCCTGGAAACAGTTTGTATCCTCCAATAAATTTTTACAGTTGATTCACCTGCCTGATACCCTTCAGCCATTTCCTTCAGAAGCTGTCAAAGCCGCCAACAATAATATATGGCCCGACCAACAAGAACAGCTGTAGCCATTCTCTTTGCTGGTTCCTGCACCCTGTTCTGCATAAAATAATACATCAAGATTAATTGATTTCCCGTCAGTCTCACAGAACAGAAAATTAATTTTCATGTAGCTATTTTCCCTAGCATATGAATTTCGAACATGGCAAGTAATTTAAGTTTTTAATTATTTATAAGAAAAAAAAAGAAAAAAAAAATCACAACACATGATAAAGTGAGCCCCTGAAAGCCCCAAGGCCACGGCCTGGACCTTGATTTGTGCTGAGACAACAATAGCACTCACTAATGCCTATATAAATAATAGATGTATTAACATACATCTTAGTACAACACCAATTCCTCTCACTCTGACCCAAAACTACCAGGTCACACAGCGGCAGTTTGTCACTGTGTGCACAACCGCACACAGCTGTGCGTGACACTAGAGGGAAAACACGCCGTGAGAGCCACGCTGGAGAGCCGACATCCTCAGGAAGAACTCGCACGCGGCACGGAACCATCGGGCAGCGGGCGAGGAGAAGAGCAGAACTGACGTCACGGCCCTGCACGCCCTCACGGCCCTTCAACACGTTGACTTGCACAAGGAGAACTACACACTATGGTCTGTCTTGCTCAAGTTAAATCTTTTCCAGATGATTGCTGAAGCCTTTAACGAAAACCAGGCAACTAAAAGATGTTAAGTTATCACAAAAGGCACATATTAAAAAAAAAAAAAAAAAAAAAAAAAACTCATTTACTGCGGTTAGGATTTCAGTAAATAGATGTTCCCACAAATTGTGGAATAAAATTTGCGACCTTGAACTGCGTCCAAAATTGTGCAAGTAAATAACCATGACTCAGAGCATTCATTATCATAATTTGCTATGAAGTAGAAGCCACTCATTATTTATTTATTGCAATATATGATCAATGACACCAGCACTGGATTTCTTTATTTTTATTTTTTAAACACAACTTGCACCAAGCCATTTTTTTACACTGTTTGGGAGGTGGGACAAATTACATACTGAAAATGTGGCAAGATATTCACAGGGACTGCAAAAAAGCTGAAGGTATATCAAGAAAAACATTAAGCAACAGGTTTGCTTTTGAGTGCTATTTCCATTCTGCAAAAGTTCTTGGAAGCTTGATTTTATCAGCTGAATTTCTCCGAAATCTCCAAAAACAAAGTGGGAAGGATGAGAGAAAGGGAGACAGACAGAAAGGCAGACAGACAGAAGGCTTTTTAACCAAAATGCAACATAGGCAGTAAAACTTTTAAAGCAAGTTTTGTACTAGGATATTCAGCTCTGTTTTTCAGACATACAAAGATGTTTTCAAATCAGTAATCTAGTTTGAGTATCTCCTTAATATCCTAAAATTCCACTGATTTCCATAGAGCACCCACTGAAAACAAAATAAAATTTTTGTCCAAAGCAGAGAAAAAGACTGTAATGCAAAGTACCAAATTATTCAGAAAAAAAAAAATGTTTATCTTCATTGCGGCATCTGGAAAGAATTACATAGTGTTTTAAATGTTACTGAACATGAAAGTCGAATAGGTGTATAGCTTCGCAGTATGGGAAGGCAGAAGTACTTGTGTTCAGTTTGAGTTTTGGTTTCTTTTTTTCATGTTACAGGGCAGTTAAAAATTAATGCCTTCAACTTGGTATCAGAGTAACAGCAGCCATTCAACAGCTATCTATGTATTAACAGTTTTTCACGTCACATTTATCTATGGTCGCCCTTCTAATATTTACTTGTTTTTACTACCCTTTCATTAAGAAAATAACCTTATTTAGAGCATAATGAACTCATTATGCTCACCGTAAAAAATACATGTTTGCAATTCTGTAAATGAAATGTATAAACCAAAGTGAAAAAAAAAAAAAAAGCTTCAGAGTTGATACCACTGCTGCAGATACTGTTCCTGGCATAGCTTAAAGGTCTTTGTTTCTGTGAATTCAATTGAGTGTTTCTATTTCTAAGTCTCGAAAGAGGTTCTAATTATTGTTAGAAGCCTAATTAGCATTTAGTATTACATTACAACAACTGCAGCAAAATTGTACCCGTTCTCCAATAAACAGTATTCACAGTGTGCAATCAAGCTGCTGTACGATGCAATGAGAATTAATAGCACTGCACGACAATGGTAAATCCTACAACTCCCGCTGTGTGTGTTTAATAATTTTTCACTCCTTCCAGATTGTTCCCATCAAGCACAATTCCCAAGATCCTAATCAGCTTCCCTCCCCATCAATACTACACAGAGATCTGAGCACTGAAAATTATCTGCAATTTCAAAAAGTGCTTTGTTGCATTATTAGGCCACTGACCTAAGAGGTAATGGGTAAATAGTTTCTGAAAAACGTCCAAAGCACAACATAAATTAAAGCTTATAGTCTTGCCTGCTGTTCTTAGCAGAGCTATAACTGCAAACTCTAACAGTTTTTACACAAAATCCTTAACTACACTATCATTTTTTTACGCAAAAATTAGTATAAAGATGACATTTATATTTAAATGACTTCTTTTACTGCATTTCACACAAATAATAAAAGTAGGAGACCCTTTTAAATTTATTACATATATAGAGAGCAACCAGAACAAAGAGCATAGTGTCACTGGTGTTCATACATGCAGAAGATGTAAGGGTTTTGTAAGGAGATGTACACACACAGCCATGCACACAGGACCAGCACGAGCATTTGAGTTGTCTTTTCCAGCCAAAGAAAGAATTAGAAATCCTAGTCAGGAGATGATCAAACAAATACAAGGTTCTCCACACCTCCTTAGAGACTGCCTATTTCATATTTACATTTCTCTGTCAATTAAGATTCCTTTCCTAGTGAAATAGGTGCAACTCAGCTTTCTTCTAAGCTGTTGGGACCACCTGGCATATTCCAGCAGGGAAAATGCCTGACACCTCACTATTCTAGTAGCAAGGGACACCCTCCAAACTCCCGGATAAACGGACTCACTCCATGTAAAAGATTGTACCTGTGTCAATGATGGGGCACAAAGGAGCCAGAAAAGTGACTAGTAGGTCCATATGCCGCTTACCGCACGCCAACAGGCATTTGAATATTATGAAAGGAGTTGTAAGTTTGGCAAAGCACTCCCTCTGGTTTTGTCATAGTAATTTGTTTCAGTTAATGGAATTTCAGCCTTTCCCCATAATCACTATCCCTTATTATGGAAATCTTATCTGTATAATAAACTCATCTTCTCACAGGGGACTTCTCCCTTCCTTTCACAGTTTGTCAGTGCCAATACTGGCTAAGTTTTACCCTAGTAGTCAGAAAGTCATTTTATTTCACCTGGTTATCAGGAGAGTTATAAAATACTGTGCTATTAATTACCAATTACCACTACCTCTGACAAAACGTGGCATTACTATTCATCTTCAAACAAAAAGAGGCTCTGTTCATTAATTCTCCTAACAAAAAATAAGACATATCCAAAATCCTGTTACTGTAATTTGTACGTGTTTCTGATGATCTGATTATGCACTTGACAATCACATTTGAAAAAACACCACATTATTGCATACCTGGACACAGTTATTGATTGATTGATAAGCAGGTGGCAGGGAAAGAAAAGGATAGTTAGAAACAGAAAACCAGAAATTTAGCATGAGGAAAAAAAGAGGAGAAAAAGTTACAGTTACAGCTACAGCTGTACTAAGCTATGAGATGTTGCTGTCCTTCCTAGAAAAAAGTAGTTCTCTCGCACAACCCCGTGTCATGCCAGTTGAAGGGGAGATGCCTCCAACAGAAACAAGAGATCTCCTATTTTAAGGGCTAACACCAATTCTTTTTTCCCCAATATGTAGTATTAATAAATGCAGCACTGAAAAACTATGAAGGCACCCTTCCCTTCTTTACAGATAAACTTCAAAAATATTCTGTATTTAATGAAATATATCCACAGAACAGAACACCTTGTGTTCATACTATGGATTTAAGAGATAAAAGCAACGTCAGGGGTCTGGGGCTCAGGAGGAGGTTCTGAATGTGAATTTTTCACCTGACACATGACTTTTGGTGGCCTTCAGTTTGGCTATCCCAGAATAAAGTCCCACCTTCAGCACAACTACGGCAATTAAAATGGATTTATCCTGTGCAACACAACCGCTGCTGCTCCAACATAGCTAACAATTTGCCCTGTAAAACATTCTCATTTTCTCCATTCAAAAAGTCAAATACAAGCTTGAACCTCACAAAACCAAAGCCCACGTATTAATTTTATTATTAGCTGCTGATACTAAAGCTGCAACAGCCAGATGACAATACGTCTGCAGTTTTCACTCTGCACTGACACTCGTCTCGGTGAAAGCTGTAATGCGCTGCTGTACCCGGGACTCTGAACCCGCTCTTGGCCGTCAGGCCGTGTGACTGCTGACGAGCTCTCTCAGCAGCTTTGTCCATTACTTCCGATGGGTTTCTTTCCCCTGGACGTTCAGAATCTGCCTGTCATTCAGTGTTAACTCCTTTCTGCATATTCTCCTTTCTTTCTGGGCCTGCGAGCTGGTGCATCATCCCTAGTTTTGAAGTTTTGATATACAACCGAGGATATGCGATCCATTTCATTTAAAAATATGAACCCAATAGGCTTAATCCAGAATCTCTGACTCTGAACTGGGTTACCATATGTTGTATTTGATTTCTACTTCTATCAGTATCAACCCAAGCATCCTTATACACACCAGCTATGTACATGATTTATAGCAAATCATTCAAGGCAAAGCCTATAGCTTCCCTTCACAATTTGACGTTATCAGATTATTTCAGAAGCTGGCAGCAGCTACCATAAGTAACAAGCTGTCTCTGTAAATAAATCACTGCCTCAGAAATAACAGTTAAAAATATAGATTAGCATGAACAGAGGTCAGGTTTGGGTTTTCTTTTTTTCCCCCTCTCTGCCAAGTAACAAATCAATCTTTTATCTGACCAAAAGCAAAAACAAAAATAAGCAAAAAGCTTTTCATTAGTATCCAGGACAGAACTAAAAGCAAACAATAACAACAACAACAAAGGTTAAAAAAAACAAGAAAAAAAAAGAAAAGAAAAAAAGTAGGTACCATGCCTTCAGGTAACTCAGCTTAGCAGCTTAACCACTTGAGGATATAGTCTTTATTTAGAAACAACTATAATAAAAAAAGCAGTAGCCACCAACTTGCACAACTGAAGTACGGTCATTAGGGCTTACCTTACCAGCTCTCCAGGACTCCAAATAAAATAACTATATGACACTTAATATGTGTTTTGGGAATGGCTGATCTCACACTTCCATTTCCTATACAAATATCGCTGCTCTGATAACAGTCTTATTCCCAGACCTACTGCGTCCTGCTAATATAAACCTATAAAGAAGTACTTGGAAACGCCATCAACTTAAGTACCAACACATTGTGCTGCAAGAACATTTGTTGATAACGTGGAATCCCATCAAAGCGGATTAAAAATTAATACACTCAAACAAATGATTGCCCCGTTTATCTTTTTTTTTTCTTAAAGAACATTGTTTAAAGAAAATCAAATTGTGACTTTAATATTACAGGACCTAAAGTTACTGTAATCTCAGAATAATTTGAATTTTAAATAAACAACACATTTGCTATTCCAGCCCTCAAGCCAAACAAGTCAACTGCAAGAAGTCACCAGCCCAGCACCTGGAACTTGTTAGAAAGTCAAAACACTTCTGAAAGACAGGATACTATTCAGGGACACTTTCTTCATTCAGCATAACCTCAGAATTCGTCTTAAGTAAGTTCTGATCAATGAACAGCTCAAGCTTCCACTGTATGTCCATTGTATTGTATTTCCACTTCCATCTTCCATTTCCCCAACAAATGAAATTTGATATAGCAAAAGTCACTAATTCTATAATTTAAACGTGCAGCGACTAAAAACTACCAAATGCAGTTCACCACTGTAGTAACATTATTTTTCAAAGGCTGTTTAAAAAAAAAAAAAATATATATATATATATATATGTAGTTTGATAAAACTTCTATTGTTATGTAACCAGTATGTTTAAGGTATATTTATGTGATGTATAAATCAAAATGCAGCTTTCACATAGTCTTAACAGACTTCCAATCTAAAACCAACTAGTTCTATAAACCACATTTAAGAACCTCATGTAGTAATGAGTCATTTACCTCACACAAAAAAGGAAAATGAATGCTTAAACTATCTGGTTGCTGAAATAAACACAAATAACACACACACACCTGGTTAGAGCAAGAGAATTAAATACCATCTCTACTATACAGGCAAGACTTAGCTACTGACTAGGTTATTTTTATCACTGCCTAAGATATGAAGATATGTACATACATACATATATATATTTAACTTCAAAGGTAGAAACATATTGAATTCAAAAATTTAATTCAAGGCACTCAATGACTAAATTATTTTAAAACACTTGGGGTTTCTCCTGGAATGCCATTTTTTGGTTAGACCACAATTTCCTTCAATACATGTTGCATAGAGTTAAACTTACAGCTCTAGTTATTTTCCTTCATTAACAGTTCTAGGATCATCAAGATGTTCACTACCTTTTATATCAGTGATTTTATGCCTGACCAACCCATTCAATTCTGCTTTTTGCAGTTTGATACTTTACAAGTTACATAGTGAAATTCCATCGTTTCAAAAGGACTGCAGGCATTCATCTCCAGAGAGGAGGTAAGAATCTGAAAATCTAGAAAACCAATTTGTTCCTTAAAATACTCTCAAGTTGCTTTTGATAATGTGACACTATCAGCTAGAGGAATATGTTAGCATTTGGGAAGGATATATATATATATTTTTTTTTCTTTCTAATTTAATTATTCTGCTTTACACTACCCATCTGAGTATTTTTTTTTTTCAAAGTCAACACTGTGCAAACATGAAAGAATCTAACTGGAGAAAGTACATCTCCCACAGTTTACCAGTCTTTGATATGTAAATAGATCACTGCAATCCTCTTTTATATTTTTCACTCTACTGTTATGCTGAAAATGCATCTTTTGCTTTAAAAGAATATCCTACATTTATTAGCACACATATGTAGAGATGTATGCAGAAAATAGCGTGAACATAGCTGAACAAAATGAATATATCATCCTTTCAAACATCATTGAAGTTTGATACCTTTGAAATTAGAACAAGGTTATCTTTTTAGGCATGTATTGTGTTTATTTAACAGTTGTACCTATGAGCACATAGTTGGGAATAGTTGGAGGGATTAACAAAAAAAACCTGTAATTAATGACCAACATTAAATTGGTTTCTAGCTTCTACCGTCAGTGAGAAATGAATCCCACACGGGTTCGGTATAGAGGATTAAACTTGGACTGACGTATTCAGATGTTTTAGACATCAGCTGGGCTCTACTCTTCAATACACAAAACATCTAAGTTTCTTCAGCTGTCATAAGAGGAGCATTAGACTCAAAACAGCTACACAAATGCCAGCAGAGATGCCTGCGCTACAACCCAAGGGCCCAAAACAAATTAAGCAAATCGATTCATTAGGCAGTATTCTAGCTTTTTTCTATGAACTTTAGAAGGTAAAAGTTGTCAATTAGCACACAAGGGAGCATGTGTACCTCCGTGCAGACAAGCAGTCAGGAGAAAAGCAGGAGTAACCCAGGAGAAGACCTGTCTTGGGATGTGTGTATGGGACAGGCAAAGACGGAGGGCGCACAGATAGCAGCAGAAAGATCCGCGAGAAGGAAACCAGCCTTCTCCTAACACACAGTCTATCACTTGGCTTATGGAGGCGACAGCTTCACCGTAAATATTGCAATACATTTGGCAAGGAATGATTAAATTATTTGATTTTGTGTGGGCATTCTATTTCTGAAGTCTTTTAACCCCCCATTTTTCTTTCTTTTTTTGAAGACTTGCTCTCCCCACTCCCCGCCAGCTCCCACCTCAGCCAGGGCCCCCGTCCTGAGAAATGAGCGTGTTACCCTGTGCCCATAGGAAGCCATAGGGGCTGGTGTTAAAGCTAGCGGAGCGTGACAAGCCCTCCCCAGCGCGCTCCCTGATTAGCCGGCTTCCACAGCCGTAAAGTCAACAATAATCTACCCGATGCCCTTTCTGCAGGTGGCTGACCTATAAATGTTAAGTAAGTCAGTGGCAGTTCAGCCTAAATTACTTGGAATGCATTATGCGTAAACATTAATGCTGCAGCATGTCCTTAACTATACAACTGGGAATCTACAGCCTCCAAAATAATCTGTTACATCAGATGATTTTAATTTTTTTTTCCCCTATAAAAGCTTTTTCCCATTGTAAAACTACCTCCTCACCTGATGCTCTATGCTTTCCTTCTAGTATTGCCCATAAGAATTAAAAAACTTCCTCTTTTTTGGGGTAGATTCCTCCTCTTTTAGCCCAGTGCCATTCTTCCAGACATCTACTGTCCTACATACCGACAACCAGATATCAAACGTACAAGTATGCCACACACTAAAACTGAAAAGCTGCAGGTAGCACAAAAGGGAAGATATGCGTTTGTCTTTGAGAACAAAAAATGTTTTGTTTCATTTTTACTATTTTAGCCAAAGATACTTCCAGGAAATTTGCTGGAAGCTTGTTTTTGTTTTGAGTATATCAAGACATTTCATTTTGGTTAACTTTGTAATGTACCAGGCCAAAAAAAAAACAGTATTGACACTGTAACAGAGTTCTCCAAATCTTGTAAAACACAGGCTAGGTACAGAATTGAAGATATCCTACACTAAAGAAAAGGGCAGGAAAGTTTTTGTTGAATTTGAAGAAGTTCCAAGTACCCACAGCTCAAGTTTCTATGAATTTCTTGTGAGCACATGAAGAAATTCTGTAGAGAACTAGTCTTGTGCTGCAGACAACTATTTTACGCACTGCCACAACCTCAGTTAAGCACGAAGAATAACTAATTGCATTGCTCTGGCAGGTGGCTTCTCAGTGAGCAGAGGCTTATGTGTTCAAAAGGACACCCAACTTATTCATTCTCTTCCATCCTGAGTTTTGCCTATTGTAGTATTTAAATGAGATTCTTCTTTTTTTTTCTTCCTTATAACCACTTGGTTGCAGTTACAGACTTGTAATAACATGGATAACTGAAGTTACTCCAATTATTTATTTAAAATTATTTAAATCAGCCTTTAGGTGACCAGATTCTTATAAGGGTTGGCCTTCCTACAAAGCCCTCAGTGAAAATCTTCTAATAGAACTTTTTTTTTTTTTCTTTTTAAATTAACCTGGATTCTTCCAAGGTCTGATTTAGGTCCAGTACTGAGTAAATAAAAATACACACACACACCAGTCCTCACACACCAACACACCCTCACTATCAAATACAACGTTACAGGGCATGCCATAAAAGCACAACGGGAATCATGCTGGCTGCTTTGTTGAGGGGCAGTAATGAAGAGCCCAGAGCCAGTGATTTCATGCAATAACCTCTGACTGGAATAACGATAACAAATCATATTCCCTCTCCAGTCACTCAAACCCTTCCCTTTGGGTATTGCGGGCATTGCAGGTGTTTCAGTACTGAATGCTCTTTGATTGCTATTAACTACAAGCAAGAGAAAAGTGTGCGTCACCCCACTGGGAAGTCCATGAGGAAGAACCATCTGAAATTCTAAAATCAAAATCAAAGACTCATCAATTCTCTCAATAACTTAACAATATTCTTACAGATTATTGTTTTACAATATTACAAAATATTGTTAAGGAGGTAAATGTCCAGCAGACTTAAGGAGCAATAAAGCTCCTTAAGGCTCCTTCTGCAAGCTTGATTATGAATAGTCTTAAAAACTCAGTCTACAGTGGTAAGTCCTTTTGAATTAGCTTCCAGAATTATCTTCAGCTTACTAGCCTCTACTGGGCAGATATATGTTTGTGTTTTACTTTGAGGATGACAAAAGGGGAAAAATCAGATTGTGGACCTCCATAAATATTTCTCCAGAGAGGGTCATGCCAACAGTTACTATTTCACAATAAGGTTAACTTCAGTAATTCAATGTACCATATAGCCCTTCTATCTTTTCTGAATTTAAGCATCAGCAAGATACTTCTCTGCAATAACAACTTTTTTCCCCACCTTGTTTCGCCACAAAAAAAAAAAGTCTCAGTTGCTTTCATGTATATAAGTAGTAAAAATATTTCGAATGCCCTAGAGACATCACAACAGCTAGGAGATACCAGCAAAACAACTCTGGTTACAGAGGTTCAGCTCTCATATTAACTTCCATCTTCAAATAGCTGCCGAATCATTAAATCACATTTTAAGGAAACAGACTGACTGTTGTCAGAATCAGAAATGATGTCAATCTGTGTATGTTGGAATGATCAGAAAAACAGCCAAAGGCTGGTCAACACTGTGCCCCAGAATCGGGCTCACCAGCAGCAAAACCTGTGTTGTGAAGCACTATCTAACCAATTTCCACGCAAAGGCATTTTCCAGCACTTTTGCTGTGAAAGTGATAACCCACTTCTGCAATGGTATAAAATTAACATCCTGATGAGATCACAGAGTACTGATCTTCATCGTGACTATACACTACATTGCCAAATGAGTATTGATTCTTTCCTTATGTACTACAGTAACACTCAAATCCAGAACAGCTTCAATGAGAAGGTGGGAAAAAAGAAGCTCAGCCCCAAACAAAATACACTCTTATATAAGCTCTGAAGTTCAAAACGGCACAGATGGCATGGGTTGACTGCCTTGCCTGCACACTATCCATCTCCCAACAGCCAGGACTCATAATTGTTCGGGAGAGAAGAGTCACACACGTGCTCGAAGTCTAAGCTGTCACTCAAGAGCACTTCTGCACTCGCTACTGTTGACTACTACTGTTTACTTTTTTACGGCACAATTGTGCTGTGCCTTTTTTTTTTTTTTAACTTGAAATCATATTACATATTACTCTTTCAAGAGAAACAAGATGTTGCTGTTCAAGTGTAAAAAATACCACAAATATTTCCTAAAAGAGTACCCTTCAAAAATTAATCTATCTTCTAATGTCCCGTACACATTTAAAACTCAATACCAGATAGCAAAGCATACACTATTATTACCCTGTACACATTTATTGTATTCCAAAACTTGAAAACAGTTAAGAAAATGGAAAAGTTACTTTTTTCCTCTCTACACAAATTTGTTAATGGGTAACATAATGGTAAGCCATGTTTGCTGGCATTCTGTGAAACATCTACAAATTGCTTCTGCAAAGCATTATAGGTTGTCAGCCTAATGTAGTTGAAGATAATTTGGCCTTTCAGTGAATTGAACCTCACAGCACGATTATACTCCAGCACCAAGTAGAGTGTCACAATTATTCTTTCATGCTGAATTACCATATAATGTCATAAGCCTACCTGTCATAAGTCCTGCAGCCGAGCTTGAATTTTTTCTAAATCTATGGTTCATGGCAAAAAAAATGAATTTTTGCTTCTAATGGAAATCTGATTGTTTTTATCAACAATAAATTTCATAGCAAATCAAAGGATATGCTTGGACAAACAATCCGATACTCAAGGTTAAAAAACACACAAATAATAAATTGCTGGTGTGTCATGTTCAATTTTTACTACTGCATTACACTGCAATAACCATAACAGGATCTAAATTGTTGTCAGAACATTAAACAAACCCCCATACTTCACAAAGGCATCCTGCCTGAGTAATTCACACAACGGAAACAACTATCACATTTTCCACTGTCCCACCACCATACCATACATCAGTGGAGTTTATGCATTTGGACAATTTTTTGAATAAATTACTTCCATCCTGGCTGCTGTTGCCACTTCTGTTAAGAGTCATATCAGTTTTAATTGTCTTTTTGTCTACACTGAGCCACTGTTTTTCTGGCTCCTTCCTGCCCGTACATCCTGAGCACCAAAATAAACTACAGCCATAATCAAATTACTTAATGCTAGGCAAGCCGCTGTACTAAAAATAAATAAATAAATAAACCCATAGGCCTACTTGTCACTTCCACTGTTAGCTTTCTTCCCTGCGGTAGTCCGAACAAAGGTTTCTTCTCGTTTTGTTCTGCGTTTTGTAGATAACAAACTAGCTTCAACCTATTGAGTCTGAACCACACATTATGCAAACCCAGTATTAGGCAGGTTTAATCAATACTGCCATTTAAAATACTAACATCAAAACCTTCAGTACAGATAAAGTATCATCGCTGGATACAAGCAACAAAACAAAACAAAAAAATTACACGAAAGGCCACACAGACACTGATCATAAGATTTTAATTATGTTGACAAGTTAGGTTCCTTAAAACACCTTAAAACCATTTTTCTTTAGTTATTCTAACTCAAAGATAATGTATTAGATGTATATAGAGACGTATATGGAATTAATTTGGTCCTGCGTGAAATGAGATGTTGGAATCTTAATATATCAAAACTGGAAAAAAAAAGAAAAGAAAAAAAAAGCTTTTGCTCATTGAGAGCCCACTTAGAAATAGATAGCAGCATTCTCTGCTATTGAAAATAGTTTACCACCTGATGGAAAGTCATTAATGTTATACTACATAGATTCAGCCTCCTTGTGATAACTAATATGTTTCCTGTTCAACAACTGTACATTAGGCTCTGCCTTCTGTGGTTATAAAACAGCTAATAAAACAGTATTAATGTTTGGAATAAAAAGAGCCTAAGTAATTCTTTTTCTCAACACAGAACAAAAAGAGAGATGGACACATATGGCCTTCTTATGTACAGAAATATTCACCCTTGCACTCCTGTTTATTCACTGGTCACATCCCACCCAAATAAAGCCCAAGAGGCAGCAATTGGCACAAATAAGCTGTGTAAATACACGATACAGAGTTAATGACTTCCCATCACATTTTACACTGCCTTTAATAGTGAGCTAAATTGACACAAACCAGCGCTAGTCAGACCCATTTGACGCCGCTCTGTTCTCCAAATCAGAAGGCGCGCGCTCGCCCGCAGCTCCGCGCAGCCGCCTGCACCCCGAGCCGCTGCGCGACCCGCCTGGGGGACGACGCTTCCCAGGTACGAGCGCTCCTTAGCGCCCCGCTCGGCCATTTGCAAAACAGAAATAATAAAACCAGCCCCATCTTCCTCCTCATCTTCCAGAGTGAAAACGCAACGTAACATATGCCCAAAATGTCAATACCAGACTTATATTTCCTTGTTAACTAAACCTTTACCAGTTGGTACTACTTATTTATAACCTCCAAAGCAATAATAAACAGAGAACTATGATTTACTTTGAGCCTTTCTATTATTAAAACACTTTGTCTTATTGTTCTATTGATTTACAATCTGTCCTACTTACTTTTTTAGCATCTGAAAACAATCAAGGCACAAAGCTGCAAAATGTTTGGACATTAATTGTTAAGAGACAGCATTTTATTCCAGGCTAGGGGTTTGAGTTCTCGACTGCTAAGCATTCTGGTACAGAAATGATTTATGGCCATGTAGCAATAACGATGCGGCAGAGCCATTAACATATTGGCAGACCCTAGGATGGATTATCGACATTGATTATTTCATGGACCACTGATACCCATTTGTTAAGAGAAGCTCGAAGATGGCCTCTCCCTGACTGAAATCTTTTACGAGCAGACAGCATTTTAAGTATTAGGAACCTGGGATTTGGGCCATTTTTTTTTTCCTTCCCCCACGCCCTCCTTGTCCCCCCCGTCTACCTCCGTTTCCTCTTAGACTCTAACAAAAGTGTCAAAAATTAAAGTTCATTCTTCACCGTGGCCTTAATTTCTCAACTCATCATAACTACGTCTTCTTTAAAAATTAATGATTGCCAGCATTTAGCCAGTGGTTGTTGCTATGAAGATCTATGCAAAAAGCAAGGATCCCTATAGAGTGTGTGATATATGGAATTCTCTTTATTACTACAATAAAACTTACTGACATTTCAATACTTCTGCAAATAGCATTATAGTATCAATCTTCTGAATTAGGTTGAAAATTAAGTTGTAAATTAAAAGAAAGTGTACTTTGGAATACAACATGATATGTCACCTAGAAAAAGACCTTTGTGCATAACAGAGCTGAGCAGAAAAACTGAAAGATAAGCCCAGGTGCCTCTAAAGTGCCTATTTCATCATAAAGGATCTGGGTTATATTTTACAAGAAGAATACAGCCTGAAAGCCCCGATATTTCACCTCTGGAGAACAGATTCTGAATCTCTTTAAAAAAAGATGAATTTGACAGCATCAGCTCATTAGCAGAGATGCCAAAAACCCTTCACAAGGGACAGGTGGGATTTTCGGTGGGTGGAGGGTTGGCAGGGTGGGGAGAAAAAGCAAAAAGAGGAGGAGGGAAGGGATATAGCCTAGCATAACACCTTAGCGAAAACAACCTTCCTTCTTCAAATACACTTACACCTACTTGAGTTTCCAGAAAATAATAAATGATAACCAGAATTACACTTGAATTGTGCCAGATGTGTAAAAAGTGTTGTATTTCAATCAAAGTTTAATTTATAAATACCTTCACTTCTGGACCTATTTGAGACTGTTAATAACGCAGGTTAATGGCTGGAAATGAATTTCTGTGTCCCCCAAGACAGGTCTTTCAATATTTTCTAAAACAGAAGCTGCTAATGAGGTGATACATCAGACTGAAATTCAAGCCAATGTAAAAAAATGTATTTCTGCTCACTATGCATAAACACACCCTGTAGAAGTTGCTTTTTAGTAGGAAAAATCACATGCATAAATACTTGAACAAGGAAGACGTTACAAAGAACAAAAGTCACTAGAATAAAAGTGAAGTAGACTCCTATATATTCAACAATTTAATTAGAAAAAAGTTGTATCCCTAATGCTTCCTTTTTAGGAGATTGTGGAGATATGGTATATTCAGGATATATCTGCTTGTGGTCCTGTAACTTGATGAAAATGAGCTAATGAACTTTTAGGATTTCTTCTTAAAAACATTTGTGGTATTTGTAGCATTTGAAGCATTAAAAGCTAAAAAATTCCTATCTACAAAATGACTTCAACAGTAAGTCACTATACTTATATAATGTCTCTCCTAAAATGGCAATCTCCATTACGAATGGTCAAAACCTCTGATAGAAAAGACACAGCATCTTAGATTTGTTTCCAGTACAAATCACAAAAACCTTCCACATAAACATGGAACAAAAGGTGCTCTTGGTCCCACCACCTTTTTTCCCACACTTAAAAGAGGGCAAACCTGCCTAAAGGAAACACCTCACACTGCAGAAAGTTCTTTTGATGGTTGAAGCTCCCTAAGATGATACACATCTGAATACCAATTAGCGCCTTTAAAGCGTGAATTTTATCAGTTAGGGTGAGGAGAAAACCTCATTCAAAATGGCAAACATGCCAGTGCTGGTAAACTACATTAACAAAACAGGACAGAGATGGATTAAAAGCATACTTTTTTTTTTGTCTCACACACACACAATATTCAGAGGAATGTGGAAAAGCAGGACAAGCGAAGAAAAATCCAGTACTCTTCAGTGCTGAGAAGCACTTCCTCATCCATGTGCTTTGCCCTACCATCCCACGGCTCCAGGAGGAGGGAACAAAGAAACCCCAACTCCTTCAAGCCAATGGACTCAGGTGGAAGAAAACATGTGAAACAAGGAGAGGCTCCACTACCTCACTGACTAGAGGGCTGCACTATCTCACTGAGAGTACAGGGTGCCAGGAATGACACAGGAGAGCTACCGCGCTCCCTTCAGCTACAAGAACGCTCCTACGCAGGCTCTACACGTACGTGCTGAGATGTTCACTAGAGCCGCATGCCCGTCAGCGGGCCTGCGGGGCACAGCGGAAGAGCGAAGCAGCAGCGAGGCCCTCGAGCTGATCTTTGGATCTTGTCACCGGGACGTATATTAGTGCCCCAAGCCCAGGAGGGAAAATCTATCACATAAGCATCACGTTTCCAAGCTTCTTACGAAAGCAACACTAGACGAGAATTTATTGGTTCAAAAAAATACACAGTTTTACACAAGGAGTAATGAAATATTTCACAATATTCTTTAGTCACGGCATTGGTATAAAAACTGCTGCAATATTCGATGCAGTAACACAGATTACACTCAATCCATTAACAAAGGCAAACTATTCAGTCATTTTTGAAAGTCTGCAATCTCTTTATGGACAAGACAACCCTCCTATTTAAAACCTTCACGCCAAAGTTTGCAAAACTCACCCTGACGCCTCACACAGATGCATTTTAAAAGCACCATCTAGGAAAACACAAAATAAAATAACTCAAATTGGTAAAGTCTCACACAGTCTATAATGCAATCTTCAAATGAATTTTGTCTTATTGCAATGGGGTTATGTTTTTACAGCATTTGAGATGGCAAAATAAGATCTCAGGGATGAGTCACTGAATCTGCAGCTCTAACTGCAGATTTGCAGCGCCGTGTTGGAATCAGCGTCACATTCATGTCTCTAAACATGATGGGGTCACTACTATTATTGCTTAGCAATAGATCTATAGAAACCTAAATGGACTGATTTGCTATAGTGAACCCCCACAGACGCTGCATTTATCATTGTTCTCATTCCCTAAAACTGTTAAAACCACAGCTAGGATTAAAACAGTTCCTCGGTTCTGTTAGTTAACTTCTAAATGACTAATATACACAGGAAAGAAATACTTTTGAGAGAGAAACAGGAGAGAAAGAAAGAAGAAAAGTGACTCAGAGTCATGTTTGTGAGATTTTCACAGCTAATCACACACAAGACTGATTCACTGCTCACCTCGCTCTGTTCACTCGTTTTTCATATCATACTTTTCACTGCCCCATCAGCCTGCTCCACCAAGGTCAAATGAAGGAAATGATAGCACATATACCACACCAAGATTTATTATAAACAATTTTGCTTTCTTCTTATGTGGAGGAAATATGTTACTGACATTACTGTTTATAAAAATTAAGGTAAGCAACAGAGGATATCAGACCGAGCACACAATAAATGTAAAAATTTCAATAAAGGGAGAGTCATTTATTCTCTACGTCTTTGCACTGCCTGATTTTTTCTTTAAATAAACATAAGTAGGAAGACACCACTACACAAGTCTCACACTGTGCTAGTACTAGTGTGCTGTTTTCTTTTCTTTGTCTTATATTTTAATATAAATACTGAACCTGCAGCATAAATTCCATCTCAGCTGCAGTAACAGAAGTCTCTACAAATATATATATGCACCATATATTATTAAGAAATGTACATCCAGAAGCCGAGACCAGAAAATAATCCACTAACTACATGAGATGATTTGCAACATGTTGCCTAACAAAGTCAAGTCCTTTGGTTATCAATAAGTTCCTCATTAGGAAGTAGAATTGTATTTTACTGTTTTAAATCAGGAACTGACATAGTGCTGAATTACTAAGTTACCTGAAAGGTAGCTAGAGAACTGTGAAAAAGGCAGTTAAATACCCTTCATTCCCTGTCAAAGAGTCTAATTTGAGGACTCTTGAAACTCCAGTTCAATTTGTTAACCAACACAGAAAAAGATTTTGTGACAGTAATGCAGAGAGTAAACCAACCTATCTTCTCACATCGCCCATGAATGAGCGTGGCAAATTGTCACACTAAGTTGAACAATTTTACTAGAGAACTGTTTCTTAAAACAGGGTTTATAACATAAACAAGGCACTTCAGTCCATACTGTGACACGTGCCAGAGATTCTAACAATCCAGTTTAATAAAGAACTGAACATTTCTCCAGGTGCCTCCTCAGCTAAGCACATCAGAAAGATTAGCTTGTCCCATTTAACATTGAATGCTAGTGCCCAAATGGAATGGCTCCAAGGAAAATTATTGAAGAGTATGACAGGGCCAGCACTCCATTTTGTACTTCCCACGGAGGAACGCAGACAAAGGAAGATAACCCTCTATCTACAAAAATATAGACGTATTACACACAAAAAGAAAGCAAGATGTGAAAAGATGCCTAAAGCTTTCTGCAAATGTCAGATGTTTTACCTAAATATACATTCAGCATAGAAACTGCTGGTTTGTTAATCTATTTTGAAATAGATCCCACGACAAAATAACAACAAGAATGGGCCTTCAAAAATACAGTTACATTCAGAAGGATACACCCTAGATCACACTTACTTACATACTAGACTGGCAGTTCTATTTAATGCCACACGTATAAAAAATGGTACCTGGCAAGCAAGCAATTAACCTTCTCTTCTCCAGGAGAGACTCTTGCCCCTTTTCCCAAATGAGCGTAAGGAGAACTTGGATTTGTCTGTCATCTCTCATTTCCCTGATGAACTAAGAGGAAATCAGCAACTTGCAGGCCAATGCTAGACCTTCTCTCAGGTGTTCAAATCACCACCACAGCACCAGGGAGTCATGGAGAAGACCCGAGCTGTGCATGGAGCCTCCTTCAGTCTGGCCTTGCATCTCCTACCAGAGGCGCCTGCTCCTGACAAGGCACAGGGGCTTTTATGGGGGCTGCACATAGCTGCATCTGCAGGAATAGATGATCTGACACACTCCCAAAGAAACTTCCCCAGCAGAACAGTAAGATTTCTAGAATTTTGCTTCATAGGTAAAAAAAAAAAACAAAGCACAAAAGGTTCACCCTTCTAAGAACCTAGGACACATGATGTGGAAGTACAGACCTTAACTGTCATTATACGTCCCAGGCAAAAAACACATGAGTTTCACAAAATTTAAAAGCTATGATTAAGTAAAGGGCCCTGGCAACTGACTTGCAAAGGAAGATCACAAAGTGAGGAGTAGGTGGTTGTCTGTCATGGAACTCCGCTCGCTACTTGAACAGGATCAGTCTGCCCTCCCCAAGGTAACCTGATACAGCACTGCTTCCTCACACCAACAGAGGATGCAGCAAATCATTTCCTGGTGTCAGTCAAACTAATTTGAAAGCCAACTAAATAAATGTAAAATATGTAACCTCAATTAAAGCCTGCTGTCCCCTAAGAAACCACTTACTAGGAACAGCATCCATATTTGTCATCTTTTATAATCACATCTTAACTAAAAAGCTCTAAAAGAAAGATTATCCAGTTGCTTCCATCTTCCCCAGAAGAGATTTTTAAGCATTCATTGCATAGGGATAGACAATCACTCCCTCCTCTATCAGTCGGGCTACAGTCACTCTGATTTAAAGATTCCTCAAAGAGTGTGTTCAGGGCAGATGATGATAGAAATAGCTCACATGAGTAACTCCTGTACTTCGCAAAGACACTCGCAATACATTCCATGCCCTCGGTCTCCTGTACATGATCACAGGCTTTAAAAAAAGATTAGCACATATATCGTGCAACATGAACAAGGACTACCTTTTCCCCATAATCTTTCCATGCTTCATTCCTGGATATGTTTGGAGAATCTAATAATAAAGACAAATTCCCCCATTTAAGGATGGTTATGGGTTTCATGGAAACTCTGGGAAAAAAACATCAGTAAAAAACAATATACTGTAATTACCTTAATAGTAATTTATACATCGACATGCAGAGAATGAAATTACCTTTGTTAAAATTCAATTAAACTTATTATATTAGTATGTAAATAGCTGCTTCCAACATACTACTGATGCCAACTCTTGAAGAACGGTTTCCCTTTACTTTGATCGGTTGTGTTTTTTCCCCATAGAAAGCATATCAGGTCACTGCATGGTGATGTCTTGTTATCACAGCACCTTCAGTATTTCCATAATCCACTGTGGGGAAGGGGCAGTAAATAACTTGAGCCAAATCACATTCTTTGAAGGGACTGTATCAATCTAAAGAAATTCCACTGCAGGCAACAGAATGGCTCAAAGTTGCCAGCAGAGAGTATTTTGCCTGCTATGCTGTATCTGAACCTTCTCTTTGGCTTGCATTCGTCACTAGTATGAGATTTAAACCTCAAAACATGTTTAAAGTTGATATTTAAGACCTATTGATTTGTTCCAACAAAGTAATTTAAAGCCTTCTGTTTCTATAGGCATGACTGGCAAAATAAAAATTACTTTGTGATCCTCTTAAGTAAATAAAATTCAGTAGTTGTCTGTTTCTCTTGAAGAAAGATGGTGATAGGATGGTACCAAGTAAAGACATATATGGGAAAGCAAGTGATTTTTCTTTAAAAATAAAACATATATAATGGGTTTATCGTCATTGTTATGCATCTGAATGTAGTATGAAAGGTATGCCTCCTAACGGGAGCACAGCTTGTAAGGGAAATAAATATTTATATTTATAATAGTAAAAGCAACAATAACTGATTAAAGTAAATTTAGTGGAAACATTAAAATAACGGCTGTGGAAAGAAAATTTATTCTTCTTTAGCATACTGCGTGAACTTATTGAAAATAACCCAGTGCTCAGTTTGAATTAATCGAGTATGAGCAAATCTCAGAAAAGGGGGAGAGAGAAGAAAAGACAACAATAAAAAGCACTGGCAGGAATTTGCTAGCTCCTTCTGCTGCTTGGTTCCTTCACATATTTTAAGAAAATCTGCAAAGATGCAAAGAAGCCTCCTGCGCTGGGTTAGCAGTAAGTAAATTGCTGCGGGCTCCGAGCGCTAGAATACTTTAGCAGGCAATTCCTCTCTGTCTTTCATTCTGTTTGTCTGTGTTAAATTCCCCCTCTGCCCTCATCCATCCTCACATCCAGTTCCTGGCTCCGTCCATCCATCAATCCGCGCACTTTGTCAGTGCTGACTTCATCCCAGCTCCGCGCTCGCATCCGAGCGGCGCAGCTGCCACGAGGGAGCTTTTCGCCTCCCATCTGCGTCTCCCTCAGCTGCTGACTGAGGCCCTGACGCTTGTCGTTTCCTATTGCACAGGCAAGCAAAACCACTAATACTGAACCTGATTTCTATCGTGCAGCTTTTCACCTTTCCTATCGGGAGGAATAGAGAAAGGGAGAGACAGACAGAGGAGGAGAGAGAGAGAGATGTTTGCTGAATTTTCTAAAACAATTCGTATCCTAGTCAGGTTGAGGCTCAATTCATCCTCAGCTCTACAAAACATCAATAGGAATCACAGGGAGAAAACGTATCACTAATTAAGGGTTGATAAGCTTCACGTCAAGTGCAGTTTAGGGGGGAAGAAAAAAACAAAAAGGAACCAAAAAAACCTCACCAGCTTACAGATCCTTTGCCATCTGAAATCCATAGAGCAGTTTCATGGCAACTTAAAACCTCATGCAATTTTCTGCACTAGAACATGCTGCCTTAGAAGAAACATTCAGCGAAAATAACATGCTAAAAATAGATGTGGTTTTATGCAAAAGGTAATTTACAAAGATTTAAATTTCCACTAGAAAAACATTAAAGATGACTAAGGAAACAAACTGTTACCTAGCAATGAAACAATACTAAAATGGTCTTCAGTGCTTTGCCTGTTGCCTTTCCTTGGTTCAGAACTGCCATATTCTAAGCACACAATTACAACTTCTATTAGCGTTTGTATTTTAATTAGTGTCTACATACTTGGTAAATATATGGCTGCTTCTTTCAAAAAGAAGAAATCCCCTTGATTTGAACAAATGACAAACTTCTTCAGATGTTCTGCTTGCACGCAGCAAAGCAGAGTGGAAGAACGTGCGTTATCATTAAATCACTGGTTAAGCAGGCAATAACATTTTATGAAATGGAAATTAACTCCTTTTCATCGTTATCATATACTTGACTCTACCTGTATAAACAAACCAGAACAAGAATGCTTCTGACAGCTTAGGAGTAAAAAATATAAAGTTGGTGTGAAATAATTCACCAAGGAATGGAAACCTTCAAACTCTTTGGCCACAAACTTCCTCTATGCCCTTGTGTAAGGTTTTTCATCTAATTTTGTTTCAGCTTACAAAACACTCACAATGACTTTGAATAGGATATTTAATTCACAGCTAACGAAATATTCTGAAAGGTTTGAACGAAAGATACTCTTAAACATATGATCATTATAGGAGCTGTGCAACACACTCTCAGTACTGAGGGAGTTGTTGCTTGTCTAGATGAGGCACAATTTTCGATTCCAGGCATAGTGCTAAGTACTCTCTTCTGTGCTGCTAAACTCAAGAGATGATTGCTGATTCCCTGTCTCCAAAGTCTGGGGGTTTGGATTTTTGAGCTTTCTTCTCATCAACAGCCCTTCCCTCTGGCATCAAACTGTTCTCTCCCCCAAGACATACCAACACACCCATGAACCCCATTCACTCTGCACACATAACACATTCGTGTAGGTGTATCACAAATGAAATTTAATTTGATTTTATTAGTTTTTTTCAGATAAGACCTCTACTTTAAGACAAGGGGAAAAAAAAGTTAAATTAAAGTTTGTATTGCATTTGCCATTAAAGTTTGTATTGCATTTGGCTTATTATGAAAGGCAGAAGCAGAGAGCAGCACCTCCCTTTTATTTTGTACGCTGTTGGTCTCACATATGCTCTAGGTATGATAGAGTAGAACAGAAAAGCAGCAGAAGAAAGTCTTCTTGGCTGTGCTACTATACACATCAGACATCTCTAATTAGACAGCAACAAAATTTTATTAATAGGCTGGACATTGTGGAATGAGCTTGTTATAAATGGGCCCTGTCAAAGCCTTATTCAGCTACCAAATGAGTATTCTCAGTTCACTGCTCGCATCTGAAGCATCACCGCTGGTGCTGGATAACAAATGATTGCTATTAACCGTATTGTTAGTAATGATGGCTGAAAACAAACAAAAACCCATAAATAACAGTCTACAGAAAAATTAACCCATAAACTTGATAGATATCCAGCTGAGAAATAATAAATGACACTTTGGATCCTGCTGGGAGAAGCTAGTGGTTTTTGTTTTCTTCTCTGTCATTAACACATTTTCTGTGCTAAAAATTAGATTCTGATATATAATTATCAACGCTTCCAGATATTAATTCTGTTATCGCTCCCTCTGTTTCTCTGCTGGTTGGATGTAATGTTATTCACAGATTACTCTGAGGAAACACATCAAACACTTAACAGAGCAGGTCAAAAGTGACAAGCAGCTTTTGCTGACAACACCAACCTGCACAGCCTTTTTTACCAGGGACACAAAACAAATTTCTCATATTAATTAACTCTGGTTTCTTTGCAGCTAGAACAAGCTTTCACTATGTAATGTGAGCTAAGCATATTCCCAGCTGTCCTAATGAAGGCTGTATTGAGGAGGAAGAACTGACAATTATTGTCGTGCATTTGTACATTAAAAATCACATATGTTAACATCTTGGAGGAATATGCCTATTTTCACAGGCAATTAGAAGAAGTTTTGCTAGATATCAGTGTACATATCAGAGAATCAGTGGTTTCAGTTATGGTCGTTCTCCCCTTTTAGGAGAGAACTATAAAACACACTAGAATGTTTCACTGAAGACCCCAAAAAGAGCACTGTCTTGCTCAACAGAAGATTTAAGAACAATTATTCACTTTCCTCCTGAACACACAAACTTTGCAAGCTTTGTGCACAAACTCTGCAATGAGCTAAGCTTTATTAGCTGTTAATGCATCTCGACTACACAGCATAGGGTAATGTCATAGAATAATTACGAATTATTGCCTTACACAAACGTTTGCATCTGAGTAACTTACAGTAACACTATTAATATTAGTAAATCATCTCAACGTCCAGTGATAAATAGATGCCTCTTCTTTGCATTTGGTACAGAACACAGAAGAGGAAACCTTCCTCCCCTCCACACACTCCAAAGAATTTACCATCTAATTTTGTGTCCATGGACTAAGAGTCTGTTCATAATAACAGAGTGTATAGGCACATTACGTCTGCAGAAGTGCGCTACATTTTCTGGTTCACGGTCTTCATGGATTGCAGTAATTTTTTTAATATTGCCTTTCTTATAATACATTTTAAACTATTTTGACATATATTCATATTTGACTTGCTGTATTTAAAGTGACATTTAAGCTCATTCATTTGAGCAATGACGTTCAGTTCAGTTGCTCAGAGCTTCAGAGTATTAAAAAACTTTAGGTAAACAAAATTAGAGAATATAAACAAATGCAGATTACAGCTGAAAATCTGAAAGATGCATAACATGAAGATGACAATTTTCTGGACGGTGTATCCTTCTCTTCCCCCAACTACAATAAAGTATAAGAGAAGAGTTGAAGCTATGCTTCTGCCAACAAGTTAGAAATTCCCTTAATTGCAATTTTTTCAAGGGAAATGGCTTGCTTGCTATTCACATGTTCTTTTCCAATTAAACAGATCTCTATTATGTTCATAGCAGCATCCAAGGAAAAAATGTTTTGGAAAAATATTTAAATAAATTTAAAATGAAGGCTGGGGGGAGTATTTCCTGCTCTGCATGTCTAGCTTTTAATTTCCACATTGTGTCCCCATGGCCATGTTTAGCTGATGACAGAGCCTGACTGCAAATCCCATACCTACTATACACTACATTTTCTCAGTATCTGGCACTGTGATATTAAATAACTATAAAACTAGAAAGCCAAAATAACTAAATCACCTGGCAGCCAATTTCTGAGAGTTAAACCACAAACCCGGAAAATGGTGGAGTGTGTTGAAATAATGTAAAGGAAACCCATAAATTCAAACTTTATGTTCTGTAAAGAACAAATATGAAAAAGGCATCAAAATAATGAAAGATTGTTTATGTATTCTGGCATGAAATGGGAATGTGTTATGAGAGAGAGCGCAATGGCAGAGACAGATCGACGGAGCTGACAGTGTGGTATTCATCCTGCATGGTACAGCAGACGTCCTGCTAGTGGCAGTCGACAGCGCAATAAATCAAGGGCTCTCGATGCTGTACCTACAGCTTATTACATCCAAGATGACAAATAAATAATAATCCCTGTCACAGCGGCCCTTTGCTCAAGGATTGAGCCTGAAACCTTTTGCTCATCACTCCTGGTCTTAAGTGAAAATACTAGAACAAGGGAATTGAAGGCCACGGTTTACTGAGCTCATGAAACACAAAGCGAGCTGGCCACAGGAACTAGAATCCGGCAGGAAAGGTCAAGTAGCAAGAGAGGATAAATATTTAAATAATCCTAGCAAAAAGATGGCAACGCTTCTCAGCAGCGGAGCTCGAAGGAACCAATAAAAAAACGCGAGCCTCTATAGTCTCAAAAGAAGGCCCTTTGCATTGCATTTGCAATTGAAGTCACCAAGCAGCAGCAGCATTGGATTCACAGCCTGTCTTCTCAAGCGAGGCATTAGGCCCCCAATCTGCATGTGCATTTGCCTCCTCCATTACGACTACACAGGCTCTTTAAAGTTAAAATAAATGTATTTCTCTCTAAAGTATGAATAGCAATAGTGTACTGTGTTTACACTTATTTCACAATTCATTTTTAATCACTTAAGCTTTCAGTTGTATTTTCAAGCAATATATGTATTAATTCAATGCCCATTCTCATCCTCTCCATACACACCAGCACATACTTCTGTCTCTAAGCCTCGACTCTCTTGTTTCGTCCTTACTCCATTTTTAAAGATAAGGTACACATCTCATAACATCTCTGAATACAAACTGTTGCAAATAGTTTACTACCAATAAGTTACTACAATACAAGTTGAACACCACAAAAAGAAATATGTTTTAAGTTTTCCATCTCTACACTGGCTATCACATACTGGGGTGAGGCACTGCCCTTGTGATTACATGAACTATCCTGGATCTTCTCTGTGATCATCACAGCCTTGGCTTCTCCAGCTGTATTCTTATTCAATGGGGTAGCCGAGGACGAGTGACAGTAGATAATGTCCAGCAATGCCTGATTTGTGCAGCAAAAACCATCCAATGCGTATTGTCTTCCTTGAAACACCAATCTTTTTTTTACACTTCTTTTCAATTTAACGAAATGATTATGCTTGCTTACTTGTTCTTTCTAGACCTTACATAAGCCAAATTAAGCCTTATATTTTGAATAATTAAAATAAATAAATATCCTTTCTTCCTCCCCCCAAAACGAGGGGTTCTTGACAACTGCCCAAATGCACCATTCAAGCCTTAGACTACACTTATATCAGCTGCACACCAGGACAAAGCACCTGATCTTTTAGCACAGGGAAGAGAGGGGTATAGAAATATCTTGCAATGACAAATGGAAGAAGCAGCTGCTTACAGAGAGAGGTGCCCTCACAAATGCTGTGTGTGTCCTTGGGCACTAGCTGCGCCCAGGTAGGCAGCCTCGCAGCTGCCCCTGCGCTCCCACCACCCCCTCCCTGCCACAGGAGGCGAGCGTCACTGCCCGCCGCCTGCAGGCCTGACCAGCACTCAGCTGCGCGGCACGGCAGGGGACACAGAACCCTTCCAGGTTTTATTTTTTAATGCATTTACCAGCTTACCAGCCTCTCTCCTTCTTACGTGCCCTTTCCCAAACTGATAAACTGCCAGGCAGGCACCAAAATGCCTCCATTTTGCTGCAGACTGGCTAAAAGGCGCATTGCGCTTTTCTTTTTCTCATCCTCCCTACCACACCCTCTCAGATCTCCACTGTTTATAATCTCATTCATCTCCTAGATATACTGTCTCTAATACGCAACTTCTGGAAGAGAGTCTCTGTGTTACACAAACACATTGAGCTTAAGAAAGGATGGCTATCATCAAGGTACATAAAACAGGTTGGAACTTTACTGTGTTGCCGAATTACACCCATAACTTTATGCAACTTCAATTCCTTCTGAAATCTAGATCTCTGGCTACAGCTCATTAACTGAGAAACAGCAATATTTTAGCTTATACCCAAAAGCAAGTAAACCACCAAACATTTGCGATTTACCTACCCTTTTTTGGATTTTGAATGTGTACTTGGGGGATATGACTTACTGTGAGAGGCAGTATCTTTTACTAGATGAACCTAACACCATCCAGAAAGAAGAGTTAAGCTTTGGAGCTCACAAGTCACTCTTTGACCAAATGTTTTACCCAAGTAACCCTTGTTTCTGTGAGAATAGGTCTGGATTTAAAACTATGCCGAACACTGCTCTGTTAACATATTCACATCTTTAATCTTTTTATGTGTATTTTTTCCGTTTCGTTTTCTAAAGTGAATCACAATGCACAGAACTGCTACCCACACAGGATAAAGTAGATAACTTTGGCCAGGCCCTACTTACAAACCAACAGACTAAACCCTCATCTCCCAAATGCATTAAACCTCATTAACACCTGCAAAATGGAAAGGTACCCTCCTTATTACCAATCTGCAGCTGCGATATGAAATCGCAAATAACCCTGAAAGCGCAATTCCAGTCACCTGCGTCAGGATTTTATAACACAGAAGGAAGTAGATGAACCATAACCACGCTGGGCTTAACACCGCACCCCCAAACATTTCTACCGCAATGCCTTAAATAGCTGAGGGCTATGTCAGAAGCTGCTAATACCTCCAACGAGCACAGACTGCCCTCTATGGCAGGGCTGGTCTCTCATGGCTGGCTCATTCTAAAAATGTTACAAACTGTAAAATGTTTGAGAAGTATTTTCAGTTAAAATACTCCAGACATCAAGAATTAAATATTACGACTACATTTTTGAAAAATCCCAATTTATGATGTCTATACAAACTGCATGCACGTGTATGAACAACAGCACCTGCTTAGAAGAATTTGTATTTCTCTCTGAGCTCTCGGAGGCAGGGACAATCCTTCCTGCTAGCGCTGCAGAGCTAACATCATCACCAAACACAGTGCAG
>JAWLRI010001043.1:577786-660286 GCA_034781795.1 Crypturellus tataupa
TCTCTGAGCTCTCGGAGGCAGGGACAATCCTTCCTGCTAGCGCTGCAGAGCTAACATCATCACCAAACACAGTGCAGAACGATTAGTCTGGAACTTGGAGAGCCCAAAAGCTTTCAAAAGAAAATAATAAAAGATTATGCATATTCTAGGTACACAGTAAAAATGACTTAAATAATTTTTTTCAAGTACTTCATACTTAATTACTTTTCTGAACTATTTGGGGGTATTTTGTCATAAATTCACCAAGCCTGCTGTACACATAGTAAAACACTACTCTGAAATGCAAACCCCCATGCCAGTGTTTCCACCTGAATAAATTATTAGACAGCAGAGTGTGCCTTAGTGCTTTACAGAACAAGAAGGTGGATTTCTGTAATTTCTCCAGTCCTGATGCCAGTCACTTTTGGGAGCATTTAGTTATAAATTGTCTTTCAATAAAAGTAAAGGCTCCCAAAACAACAAAATGAAAAGACACAGCAGCTTAAATCAAGGAAGTCAATTTCCACATGCTGATCCTAAATATTTCATGGCCCTATTTTATTCTGACATTTGTAGATGACTAAAGTGTTACAAAGGAAATAAAATGCTGATTAAAGAGTTCACTGTCATAAAGGTTACTGAATTGTAAATGGCCCTTTCCATCTTCCTGTTAATAGGTACCCAGCTGTAAACATCATGAAGGATGTGACGGGAGGCCTGTGCTGCTCCTTTAGGAGTCGTATATACATTAATCACTGAATCACCAAGCCATGCTTAATTGCAAGTTGTATATCACACAAATCCATGGTAAGTAGAAGGAAACTCATTATTGCTGCTTCATAACTACTGGGTACTTCTCATTTTAACCTTCTCACACCTGGGACACTTTGTTGGTTTACAATGTGAATGCAGAAAAGGCATCAAGTCACTAATTATAGTAACACTGTATATTACCTGCTGTTCCAACACTTTTTCTAAATAAAAACTAAATTCTAACAGCAGCAAAGATTACAAGAGAGATTACAACAACAGAAATTATTTGATTATTTTTTCAGACCAGTTAAGAGAATTTTAGAGGTTTTTTTTTTTTTTTTTTTTTTTTTGCCAGAGGATTACACACTAAAATCCATTATTCTTCCTTAAAGACTTGGTTAAGTAATAAAGGAAAAAAAAAGATGCTGTATTTTGTTTTGACAAAATTATTGATTTAAATCTTATCCAATAGCACAATACTATTTAAAGGTCACCTAAAGAAAAATGACTTTACACTCCAACAGAGCAAGCTTATCTGTCATGAAAGTATAATGATGTGTTTATACTCTCACTAGTGGGTATATTTTGCAGAAAGGTAAGAGGCTTTGTGCAGGTGAGTTCCAACATTAAACAAAATGCAAAAAAAAGGTACCTACAGTAATTGCCAAGAGTAATAAACCACTAATATTCATTTCATTCAATAGCCACTTCACCCATATAATATAAACTATTGAGCACCACAGTGCTGGAAATTCTTCCATTCTTCACATGCCTTATAAAAAGGCTTTGAAGAAGATCTGCTAAGAGTACTACCTGTATCTAGACACTAACAAATGAGACATCTTAACAGATATAAAACAGTTTTCACTTCGTATATCTTTATGTTATGAATGCTTTAATGTAAACTCATTATGGAACAAAATTTCTAGACACCATTATATGTCCAGGTATATTGTTCAGTTGAAAGATTTTAAAATAAATTTAATTATGGAAAACTTTCAAAACAGCTCTATTATTAGAATAATCTCTATGTGACCAGCATCCTTTTTTTTCCCCCCATGTCATGTGACTCTCTTGCTCCCCGAGTTTATCATTCCAATAATAATTCAATTTCTTCTTACACCTAGCTAAGATACACTGAAATGCTCCTTAAATCAGATTTGTCCTAATATATCCATTATCAGGTATGCCAACCCATTGTCACTCATCTGCACTCGCTAAGATGACAAGCAGACGCTTCCATTAAATCCTCAACATGATCCATTCTCAAATATGCTTCAAGAATCAGAAAAACTAACAAATTATGACCTTCTTTTTTTCAAAAACAAGGTACACAAAGAACTGTTACTACATTCCTTGAATTTACTCCAATCACCCATAATAGCTGATATTTTTAGGCCACATGCTTCTTGTAGGTATAGGTGTCAAGATCACATTGCACCAGACTCGCACGGGCTTCATCTCCTTTAAGTTTCATTATCTACTTTTTGATCACCTAACTTTAAAAGCAACCTTTCAGCCACACTAGAACATGTTTATTTTGGTTACTTACCAATCCTATACTCACAGATACAGATTTCTCAGAACTCCTATAATCTATAGTTCTTGAGACATACAATATAAGAATGGAAGTCATACAAAAAAACAAGAGAGAGAGAGAGATTAAATACTTTTGATTAGAAATGCAGTAAAATTAAAGGTACTCATAGAAATTGCATTTTGAGAGGTCATTTACTTTTAGACTTTGGGTGTCTGCATTAAGATGTTCCATTCCAAAAAAGTGACTTACTACATAAGCCTTCTGAAAAATCATTCTCTTCTATATTGTTTCAGACAGTAGGAACCGCAGGAAAGTCATTAGTCTTGAAAACAATTAACTTCATAATCCTTCATCATAAAAGTAGCCACAGTCTTAGATGGTGCTATATCCAATCCCTACATCATTCAACATGAGGGATAATTTCATCAGGGAAAAAGACGGTGGGCTGGGTCAGGAGGGATGGAAAGAACTTTTAGCCTATGCTCCTTTCCACTTGGAAAGGAAGCAGAGAAATATCCCAGTAAGAAACAAGAGCGAGACCCCAAAGCAGCTGTTCAGTTATCTGTTTTCTGGAGACCAACAGTAACTCACTTAGAAAAGGACACAAAATGAAAGACAAGGCAGCTTCAAATCCAAGCATCCAAAAAGAATATTCTATAAGTACCATTTTTCTCCTTCCCAATTCAGTATGCACAGTGTGAATAAAAGTTGTACCTTCTATTAATTTTTAAATCACAGATATTCTTTGTTTATTTGAAAGGATTTTTACCCCAAGATGTTTAAGCATAAATCACACCTGCTCCAGAGCAAGAAATGCCCAGCCTGCACAATGAATACTTAACACATTCTCTATTGAATGCTCATCAAAGAACATGCAAAATGTTTCAAACAGGTTTATCTGGCCCAAATAGTTCCAATTTTAAAAGCAATTTATTTTAATACCTTCTGTTACACAATACATGTGTTTAACACACCCAGTTGCATAGACAGATTCATTGGCTAAAGAACACATTCATATGATAGATATGGGAACTGCACATACAAATTGATATTTAAAAACAAAAACTATGAAAATAAATGATAGTATCCTGAGTAGTATGTAACCTAGAGCCAGAAACTCTGAACTGCATTCCCTTCTCATCCTTTTATTTTGAGTCTCAGCTTCCCTGCGCCTCTGTTTGATAGTACACAACCAAGACAGCACAACAGTAATTTCTACCAGCTTGTAGGGTTGGTCTGAAAACTAGTCCATCGCTCTAAAAAAATGTTTGGAAAATTGCAGATAAGTATTTCATTAAATATGAAGCAAAACTACTCTGCATATGCCCTTGCTTTTTAAGTCCCATCCTCACACATTTCATAATTGTCATTCAAAATTACATAAATTTTAGTTATATAATCCTCTCTGTTGAGCCTACCATCAGCAGTCGAGGCAAAACCGTGGCCTGCAATCTACAAGGAGCTTTAGACAACAGCCTTCCAATTAAGAAAGAAAAAAATAAACCTGACAAAACAAGGAAGAGGAAAAAAAAAAAGTGTTCTTCTGTTTGTTTGTTGTAAATAATTTTAAAACAGGAAATTATTCTAACCAACACCTCTGAGTTGTGCACACTGCATAGATGAACACTTACATCCTAGATGATATATTAAGTATATCATGTTGGCTTGGCTTGCTCTCAGAACATATACAGGGATATCTTTGCTGCAAATTAAAGGCCAAGGCTAGTCCCCCTTGTTTAATTAGTTGCAGATGTGTAAAAATACCAACCACATTAAAACTGGAATTCTAATTGCTGTTATTCTGAGATGTCCAGAAAGTCTTCATGTCTTGTATTAACTGCCACACTATCGAGAAACTTGTAATAAAATTTTAATTAAAAACAACAAGAAAAAAGTTGCTTAAGAGAGATACAGCATTTGCTTATTTTATGGAAATGATGTATTTTGAGAAAGGAAAGAAAAGATCATTTATGCAGTTGCTCAATTACATAGAAAATAACTGAAATCTTACATTCAATACTTATATTTAATCTGCTACTTCCTCATGAAGGTAGCTACAAGTTCGGTTAAAAAAGGATAAAGAGGTGAATTTCGAAATTACTGGAGGCTGTAAAACCTTTGAAAGTGAAAGAAAATAATTACCAAACTTACGATACTATACTATTCAACTGAAAATACCTGAAAGGCTATACCAATGATTTTTTTTTAATTTTTTTTAATATTTAGATTTTGAATTCCTTCAAGTATCATATATGAAACAGTAGATTTTCCTGCAAATTTTGTTTTCAAAAATTTTCTCCATCTTAATGAGGACTAAAAGATACTGGTGGGAGGAGGGCAGAGAAAGGAATCAGGAATCACCATTTTCCCCGACTGTCTTAAAACCACTAGTAAGATAAGGTCCCTTGCAAAGAACAGCTTAGCATTCCAGAAGCACCATCCAGAACAAGACTGCAGTCCTGGCAAACCTGCCTCCAGCCTCCACCCGGCAGTGTAAACCCTGCAGAGCTACATCAGGGCATTAACAAGGACATCACCCGGAGCAAACAGGGCTCCACTACGATGGACTGGGGAAACTCTTCTTTCCACCCCTAAGAACTGCTCTGTGCCCTGCTCATAGCTGGCTATAGGACCTGGTCTCCATAGGTTTCAGACCACAACAGAACACCTGCTGCTTAAGCTATCTCCTCTTATGGTACATTTATATTATTGCATTGCAATTCTTATTCCTTTTCCCACAGCTGTGCTCAGTTCCACATTGCTTTTCAAGGGGCTGTAAACACGGGTGTCACACAGGCTCATCCTGGGGAAGTGCTAAGTGCTGCATAGCTTCTCGCTAAAACTGCTATGCAGTTTGAGAGAAAGTAGAAAGACTGAACAGCATCAGGCATAGTGCAAATAGAGATTATTATCCTCTTGTACAATAGTACATGGTACATGCACAAAACTAAAGTAGTCCTTTGTTTGGAATTAAATTATTACGGATTGGAATAAAAGGCAACGTAAGAAGTACAGAAAGCAAGTGAAGTACATGCTTCTGTAATTACCAACTAAATACAAGGGCCTTGTTATGCTCAACATTGCATAGCTATTAAATAACCATCTTATGGTCCATTATAGGAGGCTTCAAACAGGTAAGCGAGTCAAAGGTGGCAGAAATAAGGCAGTGTGCCGTAAGACAGGTTTTAACATTTTAGTTAACGCTTGTTATGATAACGCTTGAAATGATAACTGCACAGTGCATTTCTGCAAGAGGACACCATTTTAACCAAAACCTCCTGGAAAGATGAAGTCCACTACACAAAAACACTACTGCCCTCCTTTTCGCTTTTAGCCCCTCTAGCCAGAGCAACAATATCAACGCAGAGAGGATAGTGGGAGTGTATTTCAGAGAGCCCCTCATTGGAGCACCAATACTATGCTCCTGGAGACAGGTTACAGGGTAACAAGCAATAGATAACTTAGATTTAATAGATTTTCTACTGAGTTGTAGAAAATATCATGGACTCAACACTCCTTTTGATTGTCATGGCAACACTGGGTAATATTGTCATCTTATAGCAAGCACAAGATGCATCGATAAATAGCGGTTACTGTCAGACAACCTGCACTTTGACACTTGCTCTTCATCATACTTTTATTTTCACATGCAAAGAACAACAAAGTTACAGTCTATACTTGGTGGTAGTTTGATAACACTGATGGAAATATGTGCAATTCAATTAGCAGTTAGACAAGTATCTGTCATAGGTAATAACTTCTTATGTCAGGAAATCTACATACTGATCAATGTGAAGCCATGTGCAATTGCTTCTACCAATCATAAATCATTTTCTATTGATTGGCATTCCAAATCCTTGACATAATTAGAAGCCATAGAAAGGGTCACAATCTAACACTATGCATCTCCACAAGTCCTCTAATTTTCTGGGCCTCCCTATATGGCATTCAAGTTTTTTACTAGAAAATTAAGTATGCCGCTCTCACCCAATAAATCCACTTGCTAGAGGTTAAAGTGGGAATTTCCCATGACTGTGTGCAAATGCAGGCTTGCCTACATGCTGCTCATAATCTGATTTATGCACCAATTTATTTTATACATTAGGAACACTGTATGCAGTCTGACTGATGCATAAAAATTTCATGCAAAAAAGGACTTACTTGCTCACAACTGCTTTTCAGTTATTATTACCTCTTGTGGTTAGCATCACAGAGTAGCTAGGACAAATGACTTGATACAGCATGCACATCTTGCCCACTACATAAACATTTTGATCGGTACCTATTTCATTTCACTTTTAGCAGACTCTTGAACAGCTTAACAGCTTTATCTTTAAAGTGATCTGATCTTAAGTTTTTGTCAAGCCCCCTACGATGACAACCCCATGCCACTCCCCCACACAAATTTTCATACACATAGATAGAAGATGTTTAGTTTTTCTGAAGTGTTATCGCAAATAAATTAAGGAAACATGGTAATGAATTTCTCCTATTATGCATTATCTAATACACACATACTTACTGTATTATCAAGAGTACTGAGGATACATTTTTGCATATATTTTATTTAGAAAAAATCAGCAAGAAATGCATCTTTCTATATTTTCCATTTATTAAAAGTCTCCTTTCATCCAAGAAATATGAGACCTGAAATAAATTGTACCATCCTGCTTTTTTTTTTTATATTCAAATCCTTCCCAGTGCTAGGCAGTATGCTAATGAAAACAGGTTGATAAATGACTCCCTGATATTTTCCAGACATTTTTCTCTCAGAAGTGCTCTAAACTGATGTAGCTCAAAGAGAATAAGGCGCATTAAGTCATTATATCAATTTTTGTTACCCAGATACTTCAGTCCCAGTTAAGAGCTGACAGCCAATATAAAACAAGGCAAGGGCATCATACGACTCCATCGATCAAACCTTGTCGTAGATAGATTGCCTATTACACAAATAGAACCAGCAGATTCAGTTTGTAGTTTTATGCTCTCCAATTAAAGGATAACAGGGTACTTTCCCATAAATCTGCTAATTGCAACCGAATTAATTTAACAAATTTTGCCAAGCACAGAAAAAAGTGATTGGTTAAGCTAATATAAACTAGCACAGGTTGTCACAAAGCGAGTTCCATAACAGGCTTTTACTATACCTTGACTGGGCAAGGTGTCACAAGCATTTAACTCCACGGTGGTTCGCTGGCAACAGACAGCTGACAACCATAAAACACTGCACAAATAGGAGATAATTTATTTGCTGTACTGCCCTCCTTGCAAAAAGCATAGGGGGGGGCAAGGGGGATGGAAGGAGAGGAGGTTTTTTGCACCTATTTAGTGCTTCTCACTAAGCGGGCTGCTTTCCGAATCAGTGTTACACCAGCAAACAGACTGGATCCCAAACGTGCTCCCACATGGGCACGCCGCAAGCCGTGGCAGCAATCTGCAAAACGCAGAACCCAGCCTGCAGCGGTGCTGCGAGAAGCAGCCATGGCACTCGCTAAACAGCACCACAGTGCAGTACGGTGCTCTGGACATCATTTCGACGAGTGTAGATATTCATATGGAAATAGCTCAACCGACAGAACGGTAGAGATAATTCAGATCTATAAAGAAAGATCACAAGAGATTTCTAACAGCAACTTACACAAATAGATTATGATAGCAGTCACGCATGCAATGGCATATTATAGTGATACAAACCTGACTTTACATGGCAAAAAATAGGCATTTCTAATTAAATCACACACAAAAAAACAAAGTCCAAGTGGGGTTTCAGAAGCGGCATAAGCACATTGCATCTTATAGGGACAGAAAAAAATATTTTTGTGGATAGCAAGTTTTGCACTAAAACAGCAGATACTTGTATGTACCTATGTACATGACTTGCATGTATAAAGTTCAAAACCACCGTCAAGGCTCTTATGAATATAGAATGAATCTAATCCTTATCTGATGCACTGAAATTTAAGACGCAGTGGAATTTAAAATGGATTAGGAAGCAACAAGCATCTGAATTAGAAGTTGCATGGAGCAATGGTAAGCTTTTTAAGTAGCTGGCAGTAGTAATTTGAGTGCAGACCAAAAGAAGTCCTTGATTCAGCATGGTTAGGTCTGACCCTCTCCCTTCACCATTTCCTACCATGTCAAGCATTCAGTTTCAACAGCGTGGTACGGAAAAGGAAGGAAGGAAGGAAAGGAAGTGAGAAAGCATTCTACAAGTTGCATTTGACAATTTTCTAAACACTGCTAAAAAACGGTATTTAAAAACAAAAGACTTGCACGGATGTAACAGCACCTAGAAGGGAAAAAACTAATTTGTGGAAAACCTAATTTCTTTCTGTCCTGGTGGACTTGCTAGAAAAATTCCAATATAAGATCATATGCTGCCTAACTTAACATATAGTTGGTTTTATCTGAAAATAAAAATAAAGAAAAGCCTTAAAAACAAATAGGAGAAGGAAATAAAGAAAAGCTCTAAATTCAAATAGGAGAATCACAGCTACTCTACATAAATAAATAAATAAAATTTTCAGGGTCAACAAGTCACTCAACTGAAGAAGGTGAAGCAGCAACTGAAAATGATTTATCATGGACATCACCATGGTTCCTCTGAAGGGAAAACAAAGTTACTTGAGATTTTTTTTTTTTTTTTTTAAGGAGGCTACCCAGTTCTTCAAGTTATCATAATCTGGAAATACTTCATGCAATCATTTCTAGCAGGGACAATTTTCAAAAGCACACTTCACTATCATCAGTGGGGGGATAAATTCCTTATCTATATTTTAAGTGAATTCAAATATTTCCATTGCTTTATTTCTTTACAGAACTTCATTGTGAAGCTGTATGACTTTATATTGAATAGATATCAGATATCCAAACAGATATTTACTTACTTCTATGATGATGATCAGAGACTTCTGCTTAATCCATTTTCCATCATATCTACTAGGCAGAAAGATGTGCTATCCTTAGTTTAGATACCTCAACCAAAAGGATTTAGCCATAACTAGCATTCCTCCTTCTTTTTAACTTTTGCAGTACTGTTTTGTATACTACTGTTCTACACAGATGGGTTGAAGATCATGCATTAAATTGGGGAAAAAATTATTGCAAAGCAATAAGCTACTTGGTTAAAGCAACATGTATTAATGGTATTTGTGTATACATAGTCTTTTCTTCCTATTAACAAATTCCTTTACATGTTCAAATTACTAACATAGTCAAAAATGGCAACAAAACTCAAAACTGAAATAAAATGTAAAATTTTAGCAATTCAAAACAACTATGTCATGTAAAAGTCATAGTATAGAAAACAGAGAGAGAAAGCACGCACGCGCTGGAAGGAACCTATTTTATCCCCTTCCTCAAAAGCAGAGAAGTGCATTTCTATGACTCGCTATTTTCATAGTGCCCTCAGAAAGTGCTACATCATCAGCTGTGCATCCTGCAGGCAGGAGTCCTTCTGCATCACGCTTTTGACTAGCAGGCAAGCAAGGAGAAGCCTGGACTACAACTGTTGTTATTCAATGCAAAGCTTGATGTGCTTTAGCTTAGCAAGTATTTTCAGTTACGTTATATTCAGTCAGGAGAGCTACAGAACTCAGACAGCACTTCAGCCATGCAGAGAAACCGCAGAACACGTCACCTTCAGAGACAAATAAGTTCTCCAGATCTGTGTGAGTCAGCAAATGATTGATGGCCACGAGTAAAGAGTTCCACAGTGAGTGTAAGTCACCAAAACATCTGTGATCATTAGCTTGCTTTCCAAAGTTGTTTTCCAGAGGCCTAAAAAGGCCTTAAGTACAATTTCATTATTATTTCCTATCCAGCATGCCAAAGTCCCCAGAACCTAGACACACATTTAGGCAATCCACTTCTGTAAATAAGCCACATGTGTAAAGATGACTGAAAATTGCTAGAATAAACGAGGGAGAAGGGAGGAGATGGCTCGAGCAGAGACTGCTATTCTTTTAGGACCGTGCAAGCTAAGCCCATGACTGTGCCCATGACTCCGCAATGCGTTGGAGGTGCTGGCACCCATTTCCCAAGCTCTGGCAATTTGCTTTTTGTAATTGTTCTATCCACATAAGTTACACAGAAATGCCAATATTTGATTCTGCAGGACAGTTTCCTTGGCTCATGTTTTCCACCTTGGCCTCCTTCCCTACAGGAAAAGCACAGCATCACCCATGGCCCATCGCTGACCTCATACATCACAGAAGCACCCAGACACCCAGGACAGCACAGACTCTGCATTCCTCCTTATTCCTGTTACCCACCTTGTCCTTAACTGGTGAATACCACCATCAGCCTTAGTCACTGCTTGACCACGTAGGGTTAGTTTCATTGCTGGTTGTTGAGAATAAAATACCAACAAAATAGAGAGAGAAAAGCTGAACGTAAGCTGCTACTTGACAACAAGAATGCTTGAGACAATGAAAGAACAAAAAGGCCCGAGACAGGATATGAAAAGAACTCTGACAAGTGTACAAAGGCAAAGGGAAGAATAGTAGCTGTTCTGGGGAGCGAGTTGAGATGTCCAAAATTCTTCAGGCTGCCTTGACAGTGAGCTAGTATGTCACCCTGGCCGTGGCACAGCATTATTCTTGCACGGCAAAGCTCGGGTAGGGAGTCCATTTACACTGCTAGACAAAGGTGCATCTACCTCTGCAACTACCATAAAACTAAGATAAATTTAACCACGTTAAACAGAGGCGACAACCTTTGCCTCAAGAGCTTGCAGACATTTCAGAGACCGTAAGCAAACAAGGAATTAATCTGAAAGATAAAACAGAGGCACCAAGTTGAAGAAAAATGAAGAGTCAGCTGAACAAACCATATCTTACATATTTTTCATGACCTGCTACAAAACCAAAAACCTCAACGGAACCAAAACCTCAAATACCAGGAAGAGATAAAAACACTCCACATATTTAAAAAGGGTGAGGTGTCTACCATTAGAACATTGAATACAAGCAACAGAACAACTCGACACTGAGGAGGATCCATTTAAAAAAAAAAAAAAAAAAAAAGAAAGAACTCTCTCCCTTCTTTTCATTTTCCTTGGAAAATTAGTAATTCATTTTATTGCAATAAATTTTGCTATCTTCCAATATTTTCCTTATTATATTCACTTGTGCACAATTTTTGATTAATACTATTTACACAGACATTAGAAAAAAAAATCACTTCTTCAGAAGAATTCTATTTAAACAACTTGAACCCCATCTTGTGACATCATCCAAATGTATCTGCATCCTCAATACCAAAAAAACTTTGCCAACACGCCAAAATGAGAGTAAGTGCCTGGAGTATAGGACCAGGATTTGTCTTAACCATCCTTGGTTGTCAGGACCAAAGCACTTGCATCACAGGGAACTAAGGGACTATCTTTTTATGCAACTCGGTCAGCAAACATGAAAGACTTTACATCTTCTAGCAAGAAAAACATATGGATGCTAGAAATGCTTTTGTGTAGATTCCTCTACCAAAGGTATCTAAAGACGTCTTTATATTTATTATGATGCTATGTACAGTAATGATCCCAAATGAAGAGCAGGGCTAAACTAGTTTCAGGTCTGGCTAGATCAAAATGCCTTATTTTGGACTCCAGGAGACCATAAAGAATGAAATCTAGAGTGATGGTCTAACTAGCAGGAAAATCAAATATAAAATCTAAGACATAGGAGAACTGATGTAGTAAAAATACAATAAAATTCTAAATGTAACTGGAAGGAAGAGATGAAGTAAAAAGACTCATTAATTATTTTTTACATCCACTTTGGAGATAACATACTAATGGTAATCATCTCATGTAAAAGTCAGCGAGGTTTCAGACTATCACTTGCTGGTTACAAAACAAAACCTCATTAACCAGCATTTAAAAAACCCTGCATTTAGTTTCTAAGTAAACATTATTTCGGCCTAACAAATCCATCCTTACTTGCTAAGCAACCGTAGCTTTAAAAATAAAGCAACATTTGGGGGATTATCAGGTGAGCAAGTCTGTTCTTAGTGATTCCTTGATTTTATTGAATTGTGACAATCAGAACATGGAAACCTGGCAGAAAGAGCGAGTTTTTTTATTTTTTAAATGTAGGCCTAGTCTTTGAAATATTATTATTTTCGAACATACAGGCAAGCAAAATGGCCTTATATATGTAAATATATATACACACACATATAACTATATGTGTGCACACAAATTTTGCCTTTATAAAAAAAAAAAAAAAAAAAAAAAAAAAATTTGTTCTTTGATTTGCAAGACCAGTATGGCAACAAAATTCAGGGACCAAACAGTATTTCAAAATACTGGAAAAAACTCATGACTGTCTTTTTCTCCTCATACAGTGAAAACAATATTATTTACCCTCATATTTTGAGCTGCCATTCAAATTCCACATCACTCTGGGAAAGGTACAGTTTTAACATATACAGTCCCCAATAAATCATTATCATGACCTTCATTAAGATGAGTATAGTATAGTCCTAGCAAGAAAATGGTTCTGGAGATAAATCTTTTACCTGTGAAGACAGGGAGAATTAAAGCAAACTTCCTCAGCATTTCCTCCTCAACATACTTTATAATCTTGACTTGGAACTAACACTTCAAATAACAAGAGGCCAGCTCAGGCTTTTGGCATTTATTGTAAACATTTCTCTGAGGCACTATTTCTTTTTAATTGATGCACTCTTCAAAGATAGAACAAATATTTCATAATGCCTAATAAAATCCAGAGCAGCCTCCAACAATCATATTTCAAGCATTTACTAGCCTGGTCCATATTTTGATCAAGGAACAAAGGCTGAGGGCTTAAAAACTTTACTCCCTATATGTTTTTTCTTCCTAATATAAACCTTGAAGAGATCTATTCAAGTCCATTCCTGTGCCTTCCTCCGTGAGATTTCAAATTTCCACTTGGGAGAGGAAATGGAAACCCCAGCAGATTCCCCCCAACACTCTGCAATCAGCTGGATCTCCTGCCTTGAGACTGGCTCCGTGTCCATCCCCATCACGCCGCGCCAGCCTGGCAATCCGGAACGCACAACCTGCTCCTGCCTCCCAGGCCGGCTCCTGCTCTCAGAGTTTGTTACACCTTTGCCCACATATGAAAACCAACCAACCAAACAGAACACTATTCCTCGTGCACAACATGCTGTAAGCTTCAGGGAAGTGGTCTAAAAGCACAATCCACACAAGAAAATCCAGATTGACACATCACAGATGGGTTTCATGGTAAAAGCTTCTCCCCCGTAAGGCACATTCCTGGGGTCTTGCCTCCTCTTCCTGTCACACCTGGAATAAGAATTCTATAATGAATCAACTGGCTGCTGGATCAGATTTATTCCAGCCTTTCCCTTTAATATCATTTGGATGCACAGAGATGTTCTGAGGAAAGGTCCTTTAGCATCCACCCTCAAACATGCCTCAAACATCCACAAACTTAAACATGCAAAATTGCCAGGTAGTTCTTAAAACTCACATCTTGTTTACGATGCATTAAGCAACCAGAATAACCCATTACCTCGTGGTCTGTGATGATCTTGCCAATGACCTGCTCAGGGCAGCACGCGCAAGGACTGACAGGAGCCTGCAGAAGTAGGTGCTGATTCTAACGGAAAGCAGAGTCCCACATTTTACTCATCGTTAATTTGACCGCACAGCATTACCACAATTACTGCAGCACACAGTGTTCTTGTAAGGTTATGAACTGGTTTGCATCCTTCCACTGCTACAATTTAATACTGTGCTAAGTGTGATATATCTCATCCATTATTAATCCTGTCCAGTTCTGCAGCAAGTTTCTATAAAACCAGGGTTGAAATACTGTATTCCTAAAGCTCTTGCCAAATCTGAAAGGTGTAATATTAATACGGTTATGATCCAGATAGGTGCATTTAACTCACACTAAACAATCTGCATGTTCTGCTTGCATGTTCCTGGGGAATATTTATCCTATCACTAAAGCCCAGGAAACTGTGCTTTAGCATAGTTTATGACAGCATTACGAATACAGCTCAACATAAAGTGAAGTAACAGATAAAATCTGAATAGGCCTATTATTGTTTTTTGAGAGGGCTAAATAAGCTATATAATTTTTCTGGACTACAGAAAGCTCATATTCAAGAACAAGAAAGAAAACACCAATCTGCATTGCAACAAATCCTAGTATCTACTAGCAGTTAGGACATCACTGCTGGAGCCACTGGCATTTAGCCCTACCTACCCACCTGCAAATGCTGTGAAGTAAGGGAGATAAAGCTTTGCAAGGGCAACCCTGGAAGACTCTTATGCATTATATTTTTATTGAGTAAACATTCATTTCAAATGTAGAGTGAAAGCTCTATTCTGCCTTTCCCCTACTCACAGAGGTTTTATCAAAGAATTATCTACTTATTACTATTACGCCCCGCCACATATCTGCTACGTCTGGCATGCTGAAGTAAAATACCTTTAAACAGAAGATAAAGGAATGCTCTATTTAAGATGCGATTCTCCATAACACTCGCTGTGCATCTCCATCGCTCCCCTCAAAGGTCAGTAGGTGTTTCACCATCAGCTTCAGCTGGGACGTATTTAATTCGGTACCTGATACAGGCTGGTAACCAACATAAGCACAAAAATGCTCTGCACTATTGGCGGGGCTCTCCTCAGCATGCAGAGTGGTGCATGTGCACACAACAAGGCCACCCTCTTGCTTAACTTAAACTACCTGCGCCCGCTTAAGCACAGCCTGGAGAAAGGTGAACCTATGAATAAGGTTGCTTAAAATAAAAACAAAGAATGCTGAAGACACATGGCAAATACTACTGTTCACATTGCCAAGAATTTCTGAAGTTAGCAAGAAACTGTATTTGAAGTACCTTACATTAATATATCAGTTATTTAAGCCTAGCAGGGGCGGAGGGGAAGTATACTGAAGTTAGTCAGTACAGTAACTTGACAGAAAAGATCACTTTTTCATTCCGTAATTGTTTGTTCTCTTCACAGTCTTAATTTGATCTGAACTTTTGAAATAGAAATGCACATACACATTATGAAATCCATGCCTATATATATATATTTGCATGCATTTTTGCCTTTACCATACAATAAGTCAATCAATATGACATAATTAACTAGATACACAATAGGTAGGTGCAGCATTACTATATCAATCCAGTTCTACTCAGCAGCTTCCACCGTGACCTATAAACACCTACACTATCTGCTAGCAGCCTTAAATACTCAGCTGGGAAGTGGATATCTATTAAAGAAGGATTAATGTATAGATCTTCAACCTCACATCTAACTGAAATAAGAAGTGAAAATGAAGGAAAAACTAGACTATCCAGCATGATAGAAGTAATAAAAAGGAAACATATTTCTCATCTGTTAACCTTGAATATCTGCTAGCTCAAGATTTTCACATTCTTCATGTATCTCATGGCTGTTCATTCCTTAATAACCACTCGAAAATCAGCTGCACATTAAAGAAATGCAATATAAATTTGACTGGACTCACTACATCTGAGATATCCCCCAATACAGCATAAAGCTAATTTAGCTGTCACTTACTGTAAGTAAAATGACAAATATCTGTAATATCTGTCAAGATATGGAAGCTTTAAAAAGAGTTATGCAGCTGTCAACATTTTGATGACTTTAACAAGAGAAAAATAAACGAAGAAGGAGAGAAAATAGACAGCATGTCTGTTGTGTATCCAGTTGCCAAAGTCTTCTATTACTTATATTAATAAAAAGTAAAATTACTTCATAAAAATAAGATAAACAACAAAGGCTTCTGGAATAAACTGATACAGGTAAATATATTAGTACTAGTGAATCACAGCTGTAGAAGACTGGGAGAAGAATGAAATGGAGGTCTCTTCAGTAATACAATAATTACCATAAAGTAATAACCAGAACTGATATAATTTAGAGGTACTATTTAAGCACCAACAAGCCAGAAAGGAAGCTTAAAAAGTACAACTGAAGCAGGTGGTCAGATAAATATCTGATTTCCTATTTCTCAACAGGTTTTATCTTTTACATATTTTAATAACTTAATAATAACTTAAATCTTTTCACCTCCTATTCAACTTGCTCAGTTTTTGGATTTTCTGTAAAGAAAGTCCGTTTATATAGACATTTTAGGCTGAAGTAATTTTTATATCCCTTTTTTGTACATGTGCTGTCAGTTTATTTAACTGCCAGTTTATACGTGTTGACAAAAGTTTATGCCTTGCCATACTGCTCCCCTTCCCCTACAAAGAAATAGGGAGTGCTCATTTAAAGTTTTAACATGACTTATCTCATTTTATACCTGGTTTAGGAGCTTTACATAAAACATGCTGCTCTAAAGGAAAATCTGAAAAGCATGCTTTATTGCAAAGGCAAATATTTACACAAAACCTTACAATAATACAAGGTACATCAAATTAACAATTTTATACTACTTATCTCATCCCAGTAAAAAACAGCGAACACGAACAATGCTCTGGTAATGGGGAGCGAGGATCAGAGTGTATGTGTGGGGCTTCACTCTTAACTCATCCCAAGCTTGGAGTTTCATAGCCATAAAACTTTTTTCTATAAAAATATACCTGACTTTAAAAACAAGAAATAGCTAGTGAAAGGAGTACAGTTCTACCCTGCTACTAAACACTTCCACATAAAACTCCTGCCACTCAGTCTAACGCCTCCTTATTTAGGAAGGAAACACTGTCATATTCAACTACTGTTTCCACCATGGCAAGCTCTAGGTGTGAGCACACTAGTTATTGGGGTTATGCATTTTGGGCAATAGGGACTATTTTCTCTTTTAGCTCTGTACCACACTGGGACTATGGAATCTTGGCCTGCAATACAGAATCTTAAGTTCTGCACCAATAAATAGGACACAAATATGATCCTCATTAAATATTTTAGCATAGTGCACAAAAAAAAAAAGTTAAAATTCTTTTACTTTTCTTTGAAAGCAGAACTAGAAGCTTTGCTATAATCATAGCAAATATGAAATGCCAGAAGAACAGTTTTCTTCCCAGACCTCTTACATACTGAGATCCAGCCACAGAGCAAAGAGTTAAATCCATTCTGAGAAGAAAGAATCCAAATTCAATCTTTCAGTAATAATTTTAATAGTGACAGAATCCAACACAAGTAATCAAAGAAAAATATCTTTAACCTGCTAAAATAAAAAATCTGTACCTTTGGAACAGTGCTTTGATTCTGCCCCTGATTTTAGCCTCATTCTTCCAAGCAGATTTCTCTAAAGCAAGAATTTATGGGTGACTGAAAAGAAGCAGCCAGCCTGCTTCTCATCAAAGCTCAAGGTGAACGACCAGAATAAGACATATTTTTTTCCGAGGTATTAAATCAAAAAATGATCTTCTACAAGAAATAAAGGAGATAATAAAAAGGATCCTAGAAAGAAGTGAGAAGAATGTTTCATCTTCCGATTAGTATCACTATATTTGTAAAACACAAATCCTATATTGTGCAATCATGCTAGTTAATATTCATTAATATTTGGAAAATTTTGTGCATTCTACCAGCTTCAGCAGCTGAAGAGTAAGACTGTTTATATACAAGCCTCACTTCTCCCTACCAAAAGTGTATGGATTCAAAATATTACAGCAAAAAGGATGCAAAAATCCAAATGCACCCCTTATTTCCCTTTGAGGAGCATGTAAACTCATTTACCCTACGTTGATTGTCTAAGTAACCCCCAAGAAGGTGAAATAAATTGCCCTCCAATAAATATGATCTGTCTGTGGTCTTGCACCAAGTTGTTCAAATAGCTTCCACAACTCTGAAAATGAAACCTACTAAGTACCAAGTCTGCAGCTTCTTTTCCGTACAAAAGGGACGCTACAATTAACACTCAGTGCTTTTAGAACCAATGTGTGTGTGTGTGTGTTTATGTATGCCTAATAACCGTCAGTGCCAGCTTATATAGCCAATACTTTGGTTAACACTATTTAAAGAGTTCTTGCTATTTGAGAAGCAGAAATATCAATGCACAGTGGTTTGGATTTTTAGGCATGCATCTGTTTTACTTGTTTCTTTCTCAGCTTTCAATTTGATATTTCCCAGATTTCCTTTACAACACCATCTGATTGTGAAATATTTTTTAGTTATCTAGAAACAGGAAACAAAGCTCCAACTACATCTCACTCTAAGTATGACCAGGTTTGTTTGAGACTTCAGTGAGCAACTTAAGCAATAAACCAAAGGAGAAATCAAGAAACCAAATTGGTTACAATAACAAATAGGTTATTATATCATTAATACAAAACAGTTAGCTTAATATCTCTTTATGGCCATGAAAACAACATAGAAGTGGCTCTGAAAAGAGACAAGTTTGCACTTATCTGTGATCCTCAAAAGATTTTATAAAGCACTAAGAAAAAAAAAAAAAAAAAAAAAAAAAAGGTACAACCAAGATGTTATGGCCAAGATGAAGGAAAGTGTTTCTAGATGAAAAGAACTACATCATCATCGGTTTATGCACTTTTGGCCAGAGAAAGATTTCCATGAGACAAGCTTTTGTGGCTCCTCCGAGTATGTTTATCTATTATGAAAGACTAATGGTCGCATCATATCACTCATCTCTAAAACAAGGAAACAAAGCAGAACTGAAATAAACTGTAAAAAGGACACAGCAAAATTAATTTAGCTACTTCAAAGATTAACTTAGCTGTTTACAAACAAAATTGCACATCTAATTTTTCAACAATGTTGTTTCCTGTTTCAGTTGCATGGATATATTAATACACAGAGTGAGCAAGTTAAGTGTCTTTCCTCTTCAATGAAAACAAAAATAAGAAAAATAATACTTTGGCCTTGGACTTTTTGGTAGCGTCCCCCTTGTCAAAGTAGAAGTACTTGCATTCCAATATCAATTATCTAAATTTAGGAATATTTTAGATTTATAAATTTAATAGGAATTTTTAAAAATCATATAAATAATTGAATTCTCATAAAGCATAAACAACACTTAAGACTATATTTTAATTTCCTTAACCTAGCACTTATGTCATTAGCAATTGCAATTCATTTAGCAGATGACATTGGTTACAGGCTCTGATATAGTTCCACAATAAATAAGTGCATTACATATAAATTTATCTGTCTTATTTATACCTGTCCAAGCCCAGCAAAAAGAAACATGTCTTAGATATCAAAAAATGAAGCCTTCAAACATTGCTACTCCACATTATCACATTCATCTGATTTTTAAAAACAGGAACAGCTGCATTTAGTGATAAGAAAACAGGAAGATGTTGTATGTTTTTGCACAGATGTTTGTAAAATCCTTCTTTGTTAATCACACGTCTACAAAATAAGCTACCTTTAATCTTCTCTAATGGTTAAATCAAACAAAATAAATCACACGGCATATCTTTAAAATGTATACAAAGAACAGAAATCAGAACATTCGTGTTTTGGTATAAAAATAGAAAGTTACTGCAATTTTGTAACTTCAAGTACCACAAATACTAAAAATTAACATGACACTACATGTCAAGCAAATATTTATTGATGCTACTAGAAAAGTATGTTTTAGCCAGTCTTTACTTTCAAAGGGTAAGGGTAGGAGAGTCTTTGTAAATCCAAACAACTGCAATATAGATAAACAAAATATCTTCACATTATAATATTGGCATGCATGATCATTTTGATTTTTGAAGGCTCTTCATTACATAATTCAGTTATGTTAGGTTTATTTTAACAGCACAAATCAAAAAAAATGAATCTGTGAAAGAAATATGAAGTTTTGCATTTTAGCCTGTGCATATACTTTATATATGTACATATCATGGAAAAGGACATATATATATCATCACTATCCCTATATCTCGACTCTTCCCATGGATAATAGACATAGCTAGGGCTTAGTAAACTCAGATCCTGATCCTTCTCAGAGCCTGAATCCACATATCTTAAATGAACATCTTGGATACACTGCGATAAACTTCTGTAAAGGCAAATACTGACTGCGGCATCATAAATTGCTAAATTGTATTTGAATAATCCTAGCCTGACTCATTGCAATCAGAACTTAAATCATTCCCACCACTCAAAACATCTTTAGAGTCTGCTGAAAAGTTTAGGTCAAGCCGGATATCCACCCAAAGCAAAAGTACTTGCAGTCTCATCACTGGCTCAGACAAAAATGGATCAATCTTCTCAAAACCGTAATATAGAACTGTAATAATGTTCTTGCAAGGGCTGTATTCCCTTACAGGGCACCGCTGGAGTGGGAAGCAGACCACATACAGCAAGGGAAGACCCAAGATCTCAGGCAAAAACCAGTACGTAGCATAGAGTTTGGTAGCCTACAAGGAGGGGGGCAATCCCCGTACATCAAAGCTGGAAACTGCTTCCCAAGTGGCAGAAACTGGGCTGCACAGAGAAATAGGAATCATAACAAAAATCGCAAGGAAGTACCCCAAATAAGAGTTATCACCCCCACTAAATAAGAGGCAGTACTTCAACAGACCCACTGAAATGGTCTCAGTTACAAGCATCTTGTAGTTGAGCACATCTTGAATGTATTGTATGGGAGGAAAAAGTAGAAAGCATGCAGAAGCTCATGCAAAGTATTAGCAATAAAATACGGTGTTTTTCTCTACAGAGTTGATACATCACAATTCCGTATGTTAAAATGCAAAGTCATCACTATGCAATCAATCTATTAGAAATTAAATCTGCTTTATCATGATACAAACTGACAAAAATTAACATAATTTTATTACTCAACAAGTCCTACTCTGCTTTGTTGCTATTCTACTACTTTATTCATGTAATGAGAAGAGATAGTTCTTCCAAATGAGAGTTGAGAAAGAGGGAAAAAAAACACATGCAAACCAGCCTTTCTGCTTAACCCCAAATGAGGCTTAAGACCAAAAAAAACTTCCCAGATCTTCATTAAACAATTCAGCTATGACACAGCTCTCATAACTGAAATCATAAAACATTCAATTACCTTCAATTCAATGCTTTCAATTGCCACAACTCCATCTAGAAATATGTATTTGTGGAGGTAACATAGAGAAGAAAGAGCTCTGCAACACGTAATTTTTGTACTCTTAATGAAATCTATGCTACAATAGACTTTCAGGCAAAATCAAGTCCGCAATTAGTTCGTATTTTGGAATATTAAGTCAACGTTTAGTACTTCCAATGCCTACTCTAAAATAACATAAATAATATTTTATATCTTTAAGGGGGAAAAATTCATTATCGAACAATAAACAAATGAAATTCCTCCCCTTCCCCCTCCCACCCCAGAAAAAAAAAAAAAGAGGTTTTTGGAAGATGCTTTACTTTTTCATCATTCCTATTCCCCAAGACAGACCTACGAAGGTATGGCTAAGCAATCAGCCATAACAACTAAGAGAAGCTAAACTAGAGAACTGCTGTAAATAATTTTCATTACATTTTTTAATAATCAGCTAGAATTCACCTCACAGTTCTACTTAGTCCCATTTTTTATTTTCTATATGCCCTGCTATTACCCTTTACCTTTGTGGCACTAGTTTACAGTGTGGAAGATGGGAGGCAAGACAGACCAAACTTTGTTGTCTCCCAATTGAGTACTTAAGTTTCAAGTACTTAAGGTACTTGAAACCCCAATTAATCAGTGAAGTATATATTCTTCTTTAATTTTCAGTAAATATGTTAAGTTATATCACTACAGCACCTTCAAATACCCAGCAGTGTCTCTTCCAGTAAAAGGGCTAGCTGTGCAATAAGTACTTGCAATCATTTGCTCTCAAAAAAGTATATCACAAATAAAATGAAAGAGAGGAGACAATAAATTATAATGTTAAAAAAAATAAAAAATCCCAAGTTTCATCTGAGAGCCTAAAAAACATGAGATGCAATTTTGGTATGAAAATCACTTCAGAGTTCAAAAGAAATGTAAAGCTGGGTTATCTCCTGAAAGGTTGTCATGTTTTAGCCATTACAAGCTATGAGAAACTTAAACTCTAATACTTCTTCAAAGGAAGAATGTTGTGCTAATTTTAGAAGCAGGTACTCTTAGTTAATGAACAGTATTTTATGTTAACTGATACGAAGTACAAAAAAGTGATTATATTCTACTTCTAAAATGTTGTGCTGTTTAATACTGCTGTGAAGTGAATCCTAACAACACTGTTCATCTGCAATTCTTAAATCATTTACCATACTATAAAGAGATAAGCATGAGATAAATTGGGAACTATACTGAGATTGCTAGCCATAGCACTACTTAGCTACCTTTTTTCTCTAGTCTTAAGCTGACTGTAAAAATTATCAATATTTAAATTGATTTTTGAATTAAAGAAATAAATTATTCTGTTATCCTTCAGTAATCTTTGAAGGTTAAAGCCAAGTTTTAAAGACATCTATGAACTGTTGTATTGGACTCCCTTCAGAGCGCAATTTGAGTGAGGAAGGCTTCCAAGTGACAAAACTGACACTGCACTAACGCTATCATCTCCAAGGGTTTAGCTCAGGCACCAAAGTAATGTCAAGGACAGATCAACATTTGAGATAATCCACAAAATGATTTGGAATATAGAAACAGGAATAACTGCTGATTTACAATTCAATCCAACATTGCATAAAAGATTACATTAATTTGATCATTTATATTATTCCTGCTATATAACATTATTAATTCATTCAAAACCATACTGACATTTTTCTTCCCCTATCATCCCATAGGGGAAGGGGCCAGTGCAATCCTTATAGACATCACCCCAGTATGACTGCAATCGGGACAGCAAGAAGCTGAACTGATTCTGATCTGCGCTACGACTTACTCTAAGCTCTACCAGACAAGGCACTGCTAAATACAAGAAACGTAATTTAGAAATCAGAAAAGATCTGGAGGTGGGGGGAGGGTTGCATTGGTTGCAGTTTTTTGTTTCTGGATGAACTAATTCCCTCTTTGAAACAGAAAAATCTGTTAGGCAAAAATACAATATACATCTTATAAACAAGATAAAGTCTGTACTAGTGGAAAGTGGAGTAAAAGGAAATACAAGAAAAACTGGACTACCCATTATAAAATCCTTTTCAGTATAGTCATTTCAAAGATATGCACATAATAGGTTATACTGGAGTTCATCCCACACCTACTAAACTTGTTAGTGACAAATAGCATTGAAATGGAAGAAGGCATTTCAAAAGTTTCTTTTAATTTTCAGAAAAACTTAGTTATAAAGAATTTGGCACCCATTTTAAGGGCAATCCATATTTCAATATAAAACATGAAATGCTATCTTTAAGTAATACAACTGTTATTATGCTAATTAATAGTTTCTGATCCATTTTATTTCATTTACTAATAATTTCTCACACTAGTATCCAATGATCAAAGATACCAAATTTTTTTTTTTTTTTTTTTTTACGAGAATGATATTTTCTCCCAGAAAATCTTTCCTATACTGCATTTCAGCAATTACCCCTTCACGCAACCTGTGCTGCAGATATGTTTCACAGATCGACACACAGGTGAAACTTACAGTGAGAAGGCTTGAATGAGAAGGATATAAGCAAATACGTTTATCTAAAAGTAAGTTCCAGCCCCCAAAACCCCAAAATTCAGAGTTGGAGGGTGAGGGGAAAGGAGAAGGCGGGAGGAGGGACAAAATAAGCAACATATTTCCAGTTTTCCACTGCACCAATGGAAGTAGAAATCACCAGAACTGAGACCGCAGCTTGGGGGCATGCTCATGACACCAGAAACGATACCAGCCTAAAGTATCACCATCTTTCTATCTCTTTCCGCACAGTTTTTCAGGCCTGTTTGCATGGCACGTTGCCTGTCAGATGTGCTGGGGCAACTGAGGAGGTGACACAAGTGTGGAAACAAGTTGTCAGGGATGCTGGAGGAAATGTTTTCCAAAAACACTGCTGCCAAAATAGTGAAATAAAAACATTCCAGGTTTGGGGTTTTATAGACTCTAGTCATAAGCTTCTTTTCAGTGAAAGATCAGGAACTGTAGCCAATCTAGCATCCAGAGTTGAAGCTCCCATCTTTATAGCAAACTTAACATTTAGTACAGAAGTTGCTATTTATGATCAAATGAAAAGAAAATCTTAAGTAAAACATGAACAGGAAAAGACATCTGTGCATCCTTCCTCCAGAGCACTGAAATCTAGAAATATTAATTCCAATTTTGGACATTACCTATTTAAGCTGTTCCCTCAAGCCCTTTTCTGCTCAGGCTATCCAAAAAGGAGACTCACAGGTCTCTCCTGTCCACAGCCTTTACCACTTTTCTCAGTTGTCCACTAGCATTCAACTGGCAGCTGCTGTAGACAGAGGCAAAAGCAGCGATAGTAGATTTTGGCCTGTCATTTTCACCTCACGCCTCTCTCCATCCTTCTGTGTGAAGGAGGCAGATCTGAGGGAGTCAAAGGGGCTTAGGAAGGAAACTCTGAGAAAGGAGGCAGTTTGGCTGATGTATTTAGAGAGGTGCCTTAGAGCTTCTGGAGCAGCAGCGTTTGCTGCACAGCTGTAGGTGAGAAATTTTGACAGGGCAACAGAAGAGAGAAGACTGTGAAAATGACTTGAGTAGAAGAGCACAGAAGATACATAAAACTATTTAAAGGATATGCAGAGGGAGGCATTAAAATCAGCATCGCTTGGGACTTACCTGTGCAAACAGGCCTGAGAAGATGGTGACAATAGGCTGGATATGCGGTGAATCAATCAGCTACATATGATTAAAGATGTAAAGAGGTTGGCAGATAACATAATTTGGCCAAAAGAGAAAGGACAGGCTACATATGTTAGTGGTGACTGCAGTACAGAAGCCTCCCTCTTGACATATTTCGTATTATAAGGCATGTTAATTCATGTCTTATCCCAATCCCTGGATCCCCAAACACCAGACAACTTTTTTATGCTTATAGTAGTGAAGAGGAGCATCTGGCAGGGAGATCGTATGTCTTCAAGTACACTTTTTTTTCCAGTATTCTGTGCAGTGAAGAATGTCTGTAGATTTCACAGTTTGAAAGCTTTAATCTAAACATCTGGGAAGGTAAAGACAAAATGAAATTTTCACAATTAGTGGAAAGGTTTTACCACATGCAAGAAGCATTCTAGGATTCAAAGTACGAGCACACTAAGACAGCCAGCCTATGTCAAAAGGCTCCACTGAGCTCTTTTCAAAGGCCAAAAATAATTTTTATCTCACTGAAAGAGTCTAATGAAAATGTCTAAATACACACTCGACTGAGTTAGACAGCTAACCTCATTCAGTAGCAGTGTACTTTGTTAGTTCAAAAAAACAGTTTTTAACATTAAAAAAAAAAAAAAGACAGCCACGCACTCTTGCTCCATCTGGAACAGCAGAGCTTCTGCTTAAATTAATAATTTTCATGATGTAAATTTTCTGATAGAGATTTGTCATGGTTCATTGCTCCTGTAGTATTGTTCCAATTTCCCCCACCCCTCCACAGAGCAGCAATAAAAATAAACAAACTGTTTATTATGATAGCGGAATCATCACTTGGGGCTTTTAAGAGAGCCTTAGCTGTGGTTAAAGCTTCTATAAGTGAAATCACATCTCTAGTAAGTATAACTGAGATTAGACAGCATAAATTCTAAATACAGTATTTATGGCAAAGACAAGAAAAACGCAATGGGAGCAGAGACAGAATGCAAGTCATACTTGCAAATCTTTTTTCTTGCACATAAACATCTAAGCTGACTAAACGAGTAGGCTGGATTCTTCTCTCCTTTTTAGAATACTGATAAAATTTTCATCATGCTGAAGAGTTTCAGGGCAGGCAAAATTACTTTTGCATACTATAATTTGTCTAGCGTACTAGAAACCAGAATGCTGTTTCTGAAAACCCACACTCCTTCAATCTTCTCTCACACACATATATACACCTTTTTCAATCAAATTTTTTTCCTATACTTCCCCCTCCTCCCCCCACCCTTTTTAAGGGAATAGGGGGAACAGGGAAAAAAGAAAGAATTGCTTTGCTACTGTGCCTACTTTTTATTCATCTTCTCCCAATACACTTACACTTATTAGAAGTATCCACAGCCTAAAAACATTTTGTCCATCCTACGCCCTCCCAAAATTTTAATCATCACAGAAGTGATCCAAGAACACAGCCAAAAGCGACGGATTCTTTTCAGACATTACAATACACCTGAAGATTCTTTATATATATATATTATATATATCTCCTTTTCTTTTTAAAAATATTTTCAGTATTATAAATTAAGGAAGGAACTTTTAGCAAGGCAGAGAGAGGCAACGCTGGGAAGCAGCCTCAGATGACAGGCATGCGCGTCGGCGCGCGCACGAGGCGGTCATTAATTAAGATATGCCCGGCGGATGGCAACGCGGCCGCTCTCGCCTACGTGGCTTCCCTAGGCCAGCGTGCGCCTTTGGAGTCTGGGTAGCCTTCTCCATGGCTCTGCCCCGGTGGCGTTGATTATGTATGATTAATGGTTTAAAGGAAGAAAAAGAGAAAGGTCAACTTCTGAGTTCAAGACAGAGCAGCTACACGGGGAGTAATTAAGATACTTGTGTAAGCATGATTAATAAGCACAAACTGGCACGCTGCGCTGTAAACAAGATGCAACCAGATGGTTAGGATGAAAAGGATTTTTCCTAAAAAGCAATTTTTCAATGCCTTGAAAGTTGGCTTATTTTCCCCCCTCTAAGACTTACACAACTCATTATCTACACATCCTAAAAGAAAGAACGAAATAGTAACCCCTTCAACATTTGCCGTTCCAGGCTTTTTTTCATACAGATAACTAGAGTTTGCATGTAAATGGATTCAACTCATCTTTGTTTAACGTTGTCTTTTATGTCGAGTTCCATGAATTGCTAAGCCTGACAAGGTTCACTGGGAGTCTTTTAACTCCCACCCACAAGTTCTCCCCGCTGCCATGTGACTGGCAGTATAGAGGGATCAGCGGTGGCATTTATGGGGAAAGCTGGGAGACAGGTGTCAGAACGGTCCAGCAGGCAAACCTAACGAACACTAATCAGCTCTGGTGTTCTTTTACAATCCATATCTAATTCACAAGTTTCATTCTTTCTGAAAAACAATTACTAGGTTTTGAAGTTCACTGTGCATTTACTCAACTGTCTCTTCACATTAACGTAAGTAGGAACAAGGAAAAAAAAAAAAAAAAGAGTCAGCAGGGAAGGGACATCAAAAGATCTTAGAATGGATGAAGGCTTTATTTTAAAGTAATATAATTACAGATGAGCATAATGTTTTACAATAAATTTAAATGTAGAGTTACATCCTTATGCGCTGGAAAAGTATTGGTTGTTTGTGTCTCGATCTGAAACTCTGGTACATACAGATGACTTCACTGAGAGAGGAAAAAATAAACAAAAAATCTCATTCCAACATCAAAGGAATGGATATTAAGGCAATGGTGTTAACAACAGCATTGCTACCATGTGTGTAGTATCTATTTCCCAGATACCAGCCCCAAGTTTGTAATCACAAAAGAATTACAAGAGAAGCATTTTATTCATTCAAATTTCTCTCACTGCAACATAATTTAGTCTCCAAAGGTAATTTTTCCTCATCTACATTTTTAACTCTACATTGCCTGTTGACAAATCCTCTTAAAGTCTGAGGATATAATCTGGTAAAGCCTCAGCTAATCTTCATTGGTTGTAGCATTACTGACTGCAATATTGGGAAATTTACTTTTGTGTTATATAATGTTAGGAGACATCTTAAACTCAGACATATTTTCAGATAAAGTATGGATTTCTTAGGCTACTTCATCTTCACCCTCACAAGAACCTACAGGAACACAGTGTCTGTTTTGCAAATAATCCTTTTCCTCCATATAAATGAGAATCTTTTCAAGAACTTCAATGCAGAAAATAAATACTTTGCTAAGTAAAATGGAAAGGGCCCTACATCAGGAATTCATTGTAATACCAGTCCATTGTTCACCAAGCACTGCTTGATGCTTCTGCTACTTACATACGGAATTGGTTTTTCTATGAAGAAGTCATACATTCCAAAACATGTTGGTTTCAGAAACATGATAGAATATTTAACTGTTAAGTGATCTGGGAGTTTTCTAAATACCTGAATTGTGTTTCTTGCAAAAGGATAGGTGCTCACCTAGAGATACAAGAGTTTCTGAACTTCCTGTCACGTAACTACAGACAAAGTACTGTGTAATTTCAAATGAGTAAATTCTGCACATCTGAAAAAGCAGTTTAGCATTTAAAATACTTTTTCCCCCTCCCCCACTAGGAAAAAAATTTGAATTTCTAGTAAAACAAGCCTGTATCAATTTTGATTTTTACCGCCACCCATAAAATAACTCTTCCTAGGCAAGCTGTTACCAGGAATTTCCATTAAAAAGTCAACATATAAATTGCTAACATACTTGGGCTTTCAAGTATTTAAAGAGAAAATTTTAGGATGTTAGGAATGACTACAGTGCATGTTAGCACCACCAAGGACACCTCTCTTCTCCTGAATAGCCACAGCTTATAAGGGGGTTTAATTTCAAGCCACCTAATTGTGCTGCCAAGAGTTGAGCAAGGAAAAGATTCAAGGACCTCATCTCCAGATATCCTGGGCTCTCTTACACAGTTTTCAAATTCACATTGTAAAATGCAATACAATTATTGATTTTATCTGGAACTATTGCTAGGAGAAGTCTAAGGAGTAGAAACTCCTTTAAAAAAACAAGCTCATGCGAAATGTGTTTCCACTAATATTTGTTTTATTAGTTTACATGGTATGAGTCAGTCTGTGGCTCCATCCCATAATCAATCAGTCTCATATAATGTTTCTGTTTTTTTTTTTTTTTTTTTTTTTGGGGGGGGGGGTTGGGGGGAGAAGTGTTCCTTCTCTGTTGCTGGCAACAGCAAAAAGCTAGTAAATAGACAAATCTGCATAGATGCTATTCAGCCACACCAAAAGGAAGCTGAGTGGTCTGTATGCTGAGAGTTTCAGCTCCTAGTGGTTTCTTAGTTCTCCACAGGGTATTTCTGATTACTGTTCTCTTAGAACAACCGTATGCATCTAATGCTGGCTGTGCATTGAAATTAGACAAATTACTTTTATAAAGCCAGTATAACAGGGTCAGGAAAAACATGACCACATTATGTCTTTGTGAGGTCCTATTGCTGTCCGATTCCAGCGCAGTTGACAAACACATGGTAATTTTCCCAGACTGAAGAGCAAATACCAGGTTGCTGTAGTCTATTTTATCTTCCTAAACTAGTGCTATCCTGGCAGCATCTCTAGTTCAAGCTAATTGTGAGTGACTTTAGACATGAGGACGATGCTGTTTCCACACATCAACAAACCTGAGAACTGACAGGCAGACTACAAACAGTGACAATCGCCAAGCAGCAAGTAGGTTAACTCTTTTATTTATTTATTTCTGAAGGCCCTACGGGCGTGGAAACTAGCGCACAGACTACATAGACATGCAGGTAGGACCCATATGTTCAAACCACACAGTCTTCAAGTCAGACTTTACCATTACGCAAAAACGTCAATGTGTGGTATTGATAACATTGATAACCAACAAAAGTTTTGCCCGTAACAACCTTCCATCGTATGCGTCTCAGTGTTTTGAAGTGATATATTTCAAAAATGTCAAAATTCTCCATGAAATGTGGTACCGAAATGAATAGTCTGTTTGCTTTCCCTATTGATATACCAGGTTTCAGACTGTCAAAGTGCTTTTAGTTGTAAAAGAAGTAGTACAAAGTTGTTTTGACAACTACAAAAAGATTTATCAGTTACACGTACCTGCTGAAGTACCTAGATTTTCAAAGTGAAAATGTGTGTTTGCAGAGTCCTTGATAGTAACATTTTGAATTAACATATAGCATATAGCTTATTTACATGAAATATTACGTATGTCTTTTAATGCTATGTTAATTTTCTACATCTGCTTTACTTTCAGTTGGCACAGAACTTAAAATTGCATAGTTTGTGTTGTAAAGTGGATGTATTGTTCATTTAGAACTATTTCTCTCTACTATACCAGATATTATATATAATATATAAAACAACATGCTCGCACTTAGAATAATTCTCTGTCATGTAACTCACTCGAGCTAAAATTAGGCATAACCACCACAGGAAAAATGAACTACCCAAAGGATTAGATTTCAACTTTAAACCACTGGCTTATCATTACTACTATTATTATTAGCAAAAGTGGGCTTTACTGCATCTCATCTAAATCCTCTGGAGGCCAAAAAAAATGGCAAAGCCTACCTGTTATATTGATGAGGTTGCAAATAAGCAAGCAACAAAACTCTTTCACTTACTACTGTTCTAAGTTGATTTAAAATAAATAGCTTGAATAATAATGCATACAGCTTTCCATTTTTTCCCAACATCTCAAGTTTTAGGTGACTTGTATGAAGTTCTGATGGGAACCAACTTTTAGAACAGATATTCAAAATAATCACAATAAAACTAGCAAAGATAGACAGTGGCAAAGAAATTTAATTTACAATTTAAACTGTGCATTCCTAAAATATAGCACAAAATCAGTAATGGTAGTTTGTGAAAGACAGTCAGTTTAACAGTTTGAACATGGAATCAATTCTATCAGCTCAGCACTTGCTACCATTTATAAGAATCCATTCTACCTTTTTTACAGAAATGCTGCTAGATTAAGTTAAATATAATTATTATAAAATATCTTGTTTAAAACTTTAACATTTAAACATACTACCTTATTTGCTTTGAGTCCTGCATTAAAGTATTCATTAATTAATACCTTAGGCTGACAACTTCTTAACCATACGTAAAATACCTCCAGCACTACTCTATATGAATTGTATAACACTATATTCCTGCTTTTTAGGAGAAGCACCCCTAGAGAATATCATACATTTTTACTTCACCATTTCTATTCTTATTGTACTCTCTAAAAAGAGAAATTAACTTTCTTCAAGGTTTCACCCACTGTAACAAATCAACATGAGTGACAATTAGTAGTTTTTGCATTACAGAAACATGAAGACAGATAATAAGTAAAAAAAAAAAAAAAAAAACCCACAGGTTTTCTCCTTTTACTGTCCAATCTAAACCATGAAAGAAAGTCTGTAATCTAATAAATTCTCAACTCATGTGTGCTCAATAGAGTGCTCATTCTTTCATCTTCACCTGGATTAGTAAGTAAAATTGAACTGTTTTCCAATACCCAAAAATAGGCACTGTATGTGTCTTGTTTTAGCCTTGAGATAAAACCATTAATTCTAGAATCAATTAATAACATAATCTCCAATACAACTGCTAGAAGAATTCTGCTGTCATTTTGTCCAGAATTTATTGTATAATGAAACAGAGAGAAGATTAGTATGGATTGATCACAAGAAATTCTAGTGTTCCATGAGGCTTAAATTATTAAATTTCACAAAATACACTGTTTTATACCTTTAAAGGTCAGTAAATGTTAAGAATAATTATATTTAGATAATAACAACAAAGATTCATTTTTCTCAGATTATATCCTGATGTCTCAAAGAAATTTACTGCCCTCAGTACTCAAAGCTTAAAAAAAAAGGCTCACACTGACCTTTTTTACCTTGGTCAATCTCAGCAAAAGAGACAATTCTTCTTGAACCTTCCCCATACGTATGAATTAAGTGGGCCTCTCCACAACACGATCTAGGTGGAGAAATCTATAATGTTGCTGCTTGCGCTCCTCTTGTTCTGCAGAAGCTTGGGGTCTCCAGTGGAACCATTTCACCCCTCTGATGGAAGCTGAACAAATTTAGAAAATACTGGAACACCCAAGTTCACTCTCCAGAAAGAACAAGGGAGAGAACACAGGTTTATTTAATTTCTAATTCTGTGGCTCATAAATACCATTATTCAAAACACCTGTTTTGCAGTTACCGTGTAGCAATGCTACACGTAGCCAAAATTGATCACAGCTGAGTGAGATGCTAAGTGTGACTTCCCCTTCTTTGCTAGCAGTACATGGTCATACGTCCCTGCTTAGAAGACCATTGCTTTTAAAAAATTAACAAGTAGCTTACTAGCAGAGACACCAATTCTTCAATATTTTGGTATTCCAATTCCAAAATATGTTAACTGTAGTTTTTCAGGCCTTGTTTGGAAGTGCTGCTACACAGTAGCAAACTCTCTCTCTTACACCAATGTCCATAGCAATCTTGCCCTTGGTGGACAGTAGATGTTTCCCATAACTGGGAGAGGGAGAAGGATCTCTACACATGCACTTGAGAACAAATGTCTAGGTGACAACTCTACAAATATTAGGAAATTGAAACACCTGGAACAGAAAATTCTTCAGACCTGCTTGAATAATTTTACATGTGTTAAGACGGATAGAGTCCTTATTTGCTGCTGAAAAGCAAGGCCTAATGATAACTTATTTCAGTAATTTATTTTCTCTCAAAATTACAATATGAGCTGAAAACCTTAAGACAGCTCAGAGAGATGTCACACTGTAAAGGAGCTTTCAGAAATGTTGTCTAAAATGCAAGTTTAAGTCAACAAGGAACTCAGTTGAGAGTAATCCAAGTCCCCATAAAACAGAAGGTATATGGATATTCTGCCATTAGGGCCTGCGTTCCACTGCCTTATCCAACAGGGACAATGAAATCAAAACCATTATCTTTACGGGCAGCAGAGAAAAAGCGCAAGTTTACTTTCCGACTGACTGAACAGAAAAACAATTGAGAGCTTTTGATTTGAAAAATAAGCAGCAAATTTAACAGTTATTCCCTGAAAAACTCTTTCAAGCTCCAGCAGCAGGCAGGGCAGTTGGTTGGAGTGTGGCTAAATAATTTATCCCTATGTGCTTTTGGTTATGGACAATTAAAATATCACACACATGAATATGGTCATAGATCAAATGAAGCTGCGGATGATCACAAGCAGACCTGACACAAGCTACTGAAAGTGCTAACAGCGGCAACCCCAAGAAAAAAAAGTTCTTTTTTTGGTAAGGTCTTTACCTTGAAATCCAAAAAGATCTTCAGCACATAAAGTATATGCTAGTAGTACTTCTAGTATATGGGCAAAGGTAGAGAAACTTAAGTTACATGAATAAAACCCCTTAAGCCAAATCTCCAAAGTTATACAAACTACTCATTGCACGCACTTGTTGCAGTATATTATATTTGCAATGGGAATAGGGCAAATCCTCTGCATAACATTTGTTAAAACAAAGCTATTCAACACATCTCTCGATCTGTACCTAGAGAAGTTTCAGAAATGTGGGGGGTTCTCTGACAGCAAATATGCAGAGATCTGTAAAAGTGAATGCCACCAAAAAGTATAACCATCTCTATATACACACGGGCTAAAAAAATGTAACCGTTCTAATCAACACTGGCAGCAGGTCCTCTCGAGGCCGTCTCTCCAGACAGGTCTCTTCAGCTCCTCTCATTCTACCACTACCTGAACTAACCCCACGTGATGTCCCGCATATAGCACGGCTGAAGGAAAGTAGACCTTTCTCTGCAGCTTTTTCATACTCTTCTCATTCTGCAGGAAGATTCTCTGTTTAATGGGGCATCAGATCCCAGTGCAGCCTTTCTAAAGCCATGGTGCTGACAGGATCCCCTCCTGTCATATAAAACATGCACCTAATGACATCTGAAGTTTGAATTTCATCATGTATTTGACTTCTATCTTCTCAAACCAGGTCAAAAGACTAATGGAATTCAAAAATTTGGCGAGTTCACACAACACATGCACCAGCATTCAGTTTCCATAGGTAACAACCTAAAAATATATGCTTAATTTCCCCAAAAGGAAAAAAGAAAAGCCTCAGAGACTTCCACTGTAATTATCTTAAAAGAATTAATACAATAGGTGTCTACATTCACAAAGAAAGGTACCGTCAAAAGCAGAAATCTGTGTGTAAAGGTAACGCTGTTCCTTGAGGATGTGTGATTCCTGCTAATACTGATGTAAATTATTTATACTTACTCTTTGGACACAGAATGGATTCACCCTGTGAACTATATACCACCTCTCACACTGCCTTCCATAACTCAAAACAACCCTCCACTGGCAACCTGAATCCTTCTTATGTCACAAAAAAAAATAAAATAAAATAAACACAAAACAAAAAGGCTTCTCTACCCCTATACAGTTCAGCATAAGGACAAAATAAGTGTCTCTTTCTTCACAACTTTTAGACCAGCTGTAGTTTCTCTTAGCATATCTACTTAGGGAAACAGCTGGTATTAATGCTGGCTCAGACTAACCAAGTCAAATCAGATTTATCAAAAGACTTCCACATACATTTCTCAAAACTGACAGAAGGATATAAAATTAGAATCTTTCTGGCTTACAAAAAGGAAAAAAGCAATGTGCTCACTGCTTCCAAAACATAGGAATGCTTATACTTCTGGGCATGCAGAAACAGAAGGCAAGGCACTCTGGTTACTGTTTCATATCACTTCTCAGTGCCATCAACATCACATACAACATCAGGACAGAGCTTCAGTTTAGTCCATCTAATTTTGCTCTATATTCTCCGTTTAGAGTACACTTGTCCTTTGAAAGACTTAAAAGAAAAAAAAAATACTAGAAAACCAAAAAAATTCTTTGTTAGTGTATAAACACTACAATTGTGAATAATCCCTCAATTAAATTAGCAACATATTATTTTGAACATATGTATTTAATACATACTCACCTATGCAGAAATATATAAGAAAGATCTTCTGGTCTCATTTTTCAGTGATCTTAGCTTATAAAAATATGCTCAACTACCCGTCAGAAGCCAATTCTTTTCAACAGCACCCACTTTGTAACACAATGTTAATCCAGGAAGCTTAAGTGTTCTGCCCAAAGAAAGCAAATATAATTCCTGCCTTATCACAGGAAAATGTTGTGTCACTGCAGCAGTCAGTGACACAACAGCAGGCTTTATTATGGCCTCATGACAGGTCAGCTGAAGAGACCAGGCAAAAAAAATCTAACTCACTGCATTCAGCCCAAATAGTAGACCATATCTCAGCATTCATGAGCTTCCACCCACCCTTGCTCACTCAAGACTTCAGTCTTGTAGCAGATACATTTCTGCATACACATCTAGTCAACTAGATTTGCTCTTATCACAAAGAAATGAGAAAACCTTACTTCTAAGAATATTTTTGCTACGTGAAAACTGGGCCAAACAGGAGGTTAAATGAAAGCTCCTCAAATTCAAGTTCATTGCCTAAGAGGTAACATGTTATAAATGACATTTTATCCAGCTACAAGATCTAAAATAAAATAGGAATGATAGGATGCACTGGACAGAAGCGTGCCTTACATGCTTCAGGCTTTAGGCTTACATGCTAAGGCCGCAAAAACAGAGACTGAAACCGAGCAGACCTCTGGAGTAAGCATTAGGTGCCGATGAAAACATCTCATACTAGAGGCATTTTAGAGGGTTTTGCTTTGTATTTCATGTAACCTATTTCCAAGGACCAAACGCAAAACACATCAGGTGGGCTCCTGTAGAGCATCCTTGAGTGCAATTTCATTGGAAAGGAATCTGTTTTGTTCAGAAGAAAATGCAATCCAATAAGTGGATATCAGAATATCAGAAGAAGCACTTCAAAAGGACAAGCTTCATCCAGCCTAAAGCAGCAATGCAGTCATCTAAAAGCCACAGGGACAAAAAAAACATTACTATTCCTCTGGACTAGACGAGACTTTGGCAGTGGATGCAAAGCCTTAGCAACAGAATTTGTTTATAGACAAGTGAAGTGATTGCTAAAATGAAGATGCTATTAATGCAGATTTTCTTTCTTACAATCTGCTCTAAAAGAGAGGCTCGAGTAAATTTAATACACGAAAACCTTTAAGAAGGGTAAATTTAGATGTAAAAATTAGATGGTAAAACAAGACTTCATCATCAAAAGTAGTATACTATAATTCCAAACTCAATGCCTCTTTTTCTCCATTAGAAAGAATTTTGGAAATAGGTACACTTTTTTAAAAAATACATTTTCTACAGTGATGAATATGTTCTTAATGGGACAATGAAGTTCAGGATGGTAGACTCTAAATGACATGAAACTTCTAATTAGCAATTTCTTAAACTATATCTGACACACATTGGATCTATGACATCAACTAGAAAATTACAAGTTTTGCAGAAATCACATTTTCTTTCCTCTGTCAGCTAAAAAATGAAAACTACAGATTCATATGAGCTTTTACCTATAATAAACTATTAGGTGAAAGATTTGGACTTAATTATAAAAAGGATTACTATCTTTGCCTGCTTCAGATAGATGATTTTATCTGGTCAACATGGGTTCCCACCCATAAGACTATACAAACTAGTAATTATGACAGAATCTAGAAAACTAGGACAGAGAAAGTGATAGAAGTAGATCAAGAAATGGATCTTGTTGTTAAGAATTACCACAAGGAGTTGGTTACATAATTACTGGTATCCATGCAAGAGCAAGTTGAATCCAGTAAAATATCTAACAAAACTGGTAAGCAAGCACTTTACCAACCCCATTCAGTGCTGATATGGCTGTGGCCTGTCATATAACATCTAAATTACTCTCCATCTTCTATTCATTGGTGTGTCCCGAGCAGCTGGAATTTGACAGTGATGACACTGCTTCTTCTTAGCCAACTTGCTCCAAATCACTTCCCCTGTCATTACGAAGAGGATCATCATTTCCTAGTATTTCCATGGAGGAAAGATAATATTTAAATGCAAGATGGTATAAACAAACAAGTACAGAAAGTAGAACAGCAGCAACTACTCAATCGCATGCCCACCCAAATGTATCTCACTAATTCTCTGCATTAGAAACAAAATTAAGTGACCCATGAGGTGCTACCTAATATTCTCGTTAATTTTATCTTCATAGGCATTTGGAGCCTCATTGTCTATACTGATTTTTTTCTGATGTCTGCTTTATGTATAAGGATTTGTTGGTTTTTTCTTTTTTCATCTTCTATGCTTATTTGAATAATGGTTCACAGTTCTCATACTCCACATGTATCCCTGCTCCTTCGCTCAGTCGTCCACACGAGCAGTCTGAGAGCAGCATTAAGGCTCTGCTGTCAGTCTCAATCAGCGACACAACCGCCTTCTGCCAAGAGCCAGCAACCTCACGCCAGTTAGCACCAAAATTACCCGGCAATAAGCAGCAGTACTGCCATACCTCTGCCTTCCAAAGACCTCTAACAGCAATGACTGTCTTCCTCTTTTTTCCTTGGGAGATTTCAGACAGACAGTTCCACCTAAATCTAACTTTCTTAAACAGAGAGAAGTGGACATAAAAATCAGCTTGCACTTTCATCCTCCAATCTGCTTTCACACCTCTCTGCACAAAGCTGATGGCTTACTATAATTAATCATCATATATAGTCAAAAAGATGCACTATGAGGCATTTTGTTTTAAAGGGCTAAATATTTCTAGGAAAGCTATACAAACACTGCCACCCCAGGCTGTTGGACCGTGGTTCACGCAGAGGTGGATTAAAAAAAAAAAAAAAATAAGAGCAAGGAATGGGTCAGATTCAGGGGAAGAGCTGGTCACTTCATTTATTTACCTAATCTGCTTGGCTATTGCTGGCCAAGTTTGCTCTTGGAACAATGAGAAAGGCCAATTAATTTATCAATCTGCACTCCTCTCTGCCATAACATATTTTCCCCTTGCCAACAAAAAATGTGTCCATTATCAGCCAGGTCCCTGTCCTCCCAGGCAGCGCGTGCAGCTGTATAATTACACTTCTTCCCTTGACAACTTGCATGATTGTTTTCCTAACAGTATATTACTTCGTTAGTACTTTCCAATATACGTTATTTTTAAACTGTCACTTTTGCCCAACTCATCCCAATTCGCACTCGTCTGTTTATCATAACAATCATTAATAACTGTCACTCTACGCCATCAATTTAACGAACTCACTCCCTCATTAGCATGTTCTAGCATTTGTTCCGTAGAAAGGCTGATTATTTTCTACAACAGGCCAAGCCAATTACTTTAGTGAAATGGAATCACATTAATCAAAACTTAACAAGGTGGCAAATTTAAAGATATCAGATTGCAAAAGACAGCATAACTAATATGTCAATGTCAGAGGTACTACGTAGGTATGCAGCAGCTGTACTAAATATATCTCTTCACAAAAGCCACATGAATTTTGACATTTCATATGATCTGACAACTACCAAAGTGATATTAGAAGGCTAGAGGCTGGGCTGAGCTGCTCCCAATGACTTCTGTAGATTCTGGCAAGGGCAGCAAAGAAAGGGAAAGAGGGAGGAGAAAGAGAAAATGGTGACCACGTACACCCACGATGCCTGCGAGATGGCAGTTTATCATGTCCTCCCAGGCAGAGACATTTTCTTTTACACTTTAAATGATGATGCTCATCAATTATAACCTGACAGCTGCAGGAGAACCAGCTGTAAACATGCAACATCCAGCAGTGTGAAAAGATGCTGACACAATAAATACGTATTCATTTTACTTCTTGGTCTCTATTGCGCAGAGGATAGGACGTTGTTGCTGCCATATCTTCTTCCTTAAAGAGAAACCTCAAACTTTTATTTTTCTCTGTTACCTCTCAAAAAGCTTTTAAGTTAAGTCAAAGGGCCTGCATCCTAATCTCCACATAATCCATCAGTTCAGCCATTTCTAAATATACTGGGTTTTATGCAGCAGCAGAAGGTAAACACTCAGCATTAGCCCTTACCGGTTTGGACAGGATATTACAGCTTTATTAAACACATCTGAATGCTCTTATTTTTCCATACAGATAGTGGTAAATGCTCATGGCTCATCTAAAAAAAATATTTATTTTAAAAGTGGGACAAAATATCCCAAGGCTTACTAGTTCTGCTGTATAATATTATTAGGCCTGGTTATATCATACAGTTCATGAAATTGCACAGTGATTCATTTTTACAACTTAAATAGCTATTTGGTTGGGTTGCCAGGTTGAACATGATAAATGTATATGATAAAAAAGAACAAAGAGAAGGGGCAGTTCTTATAAACCTACAACATTAGTCAATGTATTAACCCATTCCACTCTAATAGTTGGCATTTTAATGTTCATCACAAACCATTTTACTTTTTCAATGTTTGTTGCATTAAACACACGGATTGGGACAAATGCTTGAATATATAAGGAGTGATTAACTTCCTTAACCTCTGAACAGCCAGAACTTTTAAAAGTCCATGTATTTTTAGACATCACCAAATTTAAAATCATAAGAAAGCAAGACTAAAAATGAACCCCAAAAGGTTACGTCACCCATCCCATGCTTTTAGATATAATCGAGTTTAGGCAGGCTGCAGTCAACAACTTTTTTTTAAACCCTCCTGAGAAGCTGCCCTACTTTGCTTCTTCCCATGCTCAGCTGTACTTATCCTGAAAATTTTTTCCCTTATAATCAGCCTTTATTACATCTGCTGCAATTTGAGCTAATTGCTCTACCTTTGATGAATCCAGAGAACAGATAGTTATTAAAAAAAGACAAAGATCATTTTTCACATATTTGTAGGTTTATATCTCTTCCTCCCAATTCATAAACCTATCCAGCCTTTATTTTTTTTTCTATTTCACTTACAATAGTCAAAATGCCTTTTTCATTCCTAAGATGATACTATAATGTATATTTGCAGATGCTAAAATAATTAGGATTTTTGCCAAAACGTTAAATTAACTTGATAACTTGATAATGTCTGCTTAGATATACTTGCCCCATATGATATCAACTGTATTTATTGGTTCATTATTTTTCATTAAATTAAGCTCAAGCATTAATATATATCATATCTTTATTTGAAATGTGTTATTACCTAAGACTTAACTATAGGAGGAATTTACCAAGAAACAACAATTCTTACAAGTATTATTTAAAAAGAAAAAAAGTCTGTAACAAAATTTGTTTCATCTGAGTGCACCAACATGAGAGACAAAGGAGGGCAGACAGCTTTGAAGAGTGCTTTGCTGATATATAACTAAACTCTTTCCCTGCAAATGATGAAACCCTCTTGTGATCAGTATGTTTATGATTACAGAAAAGCAAATAAGTTCTCGATAAGAAATAAAAATTAAAGCACTCTCTCCTTACACACTTCAGAAGATATCAACAGATTTACTACAGCTGTAACTTCAGATTTTCATAATTGAAGAGAACCTATACCTATAGCAGTATTCATCTCCAAGCACTTCCAGATACTGACTAAAATATTCCATTCACCACCGAAGTGCAACTAAGTACTGCACTTACCTAACAGGTTAAGAAAGAGTTGGAATATACTGTATAGTTAACCAAACTCCCAAGAAAGTCTGGATTTGAGAAAATGCTATTGCTCTATCTGAACAGAAGGACTTGACATAACAAGTAGGAGGAAGATCTTCAAAGGACTAACAACTCGGCACCAAATTTAAAGACAGTCGCCATAGGAAAACAGGTTCTTTACCCCTTCTTAAATAGTGCTAGCAGTAGTGGCAATTGCAGCACATAAAACATATAAAACAGCAACTTGCAACAACACTGAACTTGAACAGGGCAAACTTTCAAGCAGTCAGGTGCCTGACTCCCAAGGACACCAACTCAGATTTCTTCACGTTATGAGTTAGGGCAGAAAGGCTCTCACAGGGAGCCTCTCTCTTGCCATTCCACCCCACAGCATGTCTAAAGAAATAATCCACTTTCCTCATGGCAGTTAGCATCGCTACACTAGCAACACTGTGCAGCCCCCTTTTCTCCACCATTCAACACAGAATTTCTTCAAATATTATTTCAGAGTTTGAAATGCTTGTTAAAAAGACTTTATATAGTAGAAAAAAGGATAAATGTCTCAAATTATTATTACTAACTACTGCCATTGAACTGTGTTCTATTCATTTGGTTATTGCTTAGAAGACATTTTCCAAAGCGATACATTTGTGTATTTTTGCCTCTTGGCTATCTTATTCCTTCATATCAATTAATTTCCAAATATGACAACTTGATCTAGTCTTTGTAATGGTTCTCACTCTGAATGAATAAATTATGCATAACAATATAGCTGCCTCTGCTCACAATCATTCGAGACAGAATATATTTTCATTTGATGTATAATGATTTGGAACTGACCTGCTAAGTATAAAAGTAAATAACAAAGTTCTCCACCACAGATTATGCTAAAAGCTCCATTGTCAGCCACTCCTGTGCTGCAGTTAGCTAGAGGTGCGGTATTAACAGCTACTGCCTTTTTTAGACGTTACCCTGCGAACGCTGGCGTTTTTGAACCGCTTCCAGGAACGACGTGGCGTACATACTAAACGAGCGCCATGACTGCGAACATTACAGCAACTGAAAGAGAAATTAAATTTCTGGTTCTGAATGATTCGGTTAAGAAACGTATAAAAATTTTGCTCCCGCCTATCCGCCAAGTGCTGCATACTCTGAGATTAATCCCACAAGAGTCTCCCCACTCCAAAGCCCCCCTCCCATTCCGCCTATCTTTCATCTTCACCCCAGACTAAGCAGATGGATGTGAATTCAAAGTTTTCTGATCTTTAGCACAAGTTATGGAGGGTTATCTTTGGCTGTATATCTTTCTGCTGGCAGCACTCCCTTGGTGATGAAGGATTAACCACCACAGCTGTCTCTTCCCAGAATGATGCAGTGCAGCGCTCCTCGACACGACAGCATCACTTAATCTTAATGTCCGCTCTTCCAGCGCAGCCGCGCAGGACAAAGCCAATCAACATCAGATGCCACCAAGATGGACCTACTGCTTGGCCCTGGAGTCTTTCACCCTCGCACACCTATTAATCAACATCATCCAGCCCAATCCCAGCGTTCGCTTCTTTCGAACCACAGTTAAACTAAGCCAGGTTTTATATTAACGGCCTGAGACACAGAGAAATCTAGCCAGAGATAAAGTATGCACATGTGGAACTATACAGAAAATTCATGTCAAGTTTTAAGCCTCCTCACTTGCAAAACAAATGTGTCCATTATGTTCTAAAGGATAATAACTACATGATTTTCTGTTTTTTATATTTTGAAACTCTTTAATAAGAAGAGCTGCCCCTTATCTTTTATGTTTTGATAGTCTTAAGAGGGTATAACCACTATATCTTGTGCTTGATGTTTTTATTTGAAATTGCAGTAACCCACAAATACAAAATGCACACAGCTAACAATTCCTTACTCTCAATGAAAAAAAAAGTAAAGTCTTCTGCAGGAGTAGATTATCTTGCGGAGATTTATTTTCTCTACTTTACGTAGTGTGCGAACGCTGTCTAGCGATTTCCCCTCTTCTCCCTGCTCCCCCTAGTACCAGAGCAATTATAACATAGCTGCTCCCTTTCTTTTTCCCCCTTTTTTAAAGCCAGCAAGTTCTGAAAGGCAAATGCAATAAAACAGTAAATTATAGCTAGAGTTTACTAAACAAATGCAACCTAGTTAAATTTAGAAAAATCTTCACTTTTGCTTACATTTGCAATTTTACTGCTGAACTACTGGTATTTCTTACTTATGCAACATTAAAATGTATAAGAAATCCTCTTGTGTGCTATATGCAGCAACTACTCTTGATTTATAATACCCAATTTAGAAAAAAACCCACAACTAAACCTGATTTAAATCACAGATTACTCTGTAAAACACAAGCAAGGAACTATTCCAAATCCTAAATGTAATTTAAACATATTTGTATTTTACAGTGATATATTTTCCCCATTCCTTGTCTTACTACTGTAAACTTTCTGTAATTATATAAGCAATTTCCCTGAGGTCACAACATTGATCACAGTTATATATTGCTCAAGCACTACAAAACATAACTTGCAATAAAATATTGCTGGACATCACTACATAATTTCACACGAAGAACTGCAAAACCCAAGTCGAACAGCGCCAAATTTGGCAATGGGGTGTTTTCAATACATTATTCATTTCAACCCTACACCACCATTAACCGATTATTGTTCAAATATCACCAAAAACATTACGATCCCACATAGGGAAATGTTTAAGGGAATACAGCAGGAGGCGAGAGCATGCAAAGTAGTTTAAACAGAATGTCAAAGCATCCCATCCCTTCAGATGACTCTCTCTTCCTTCATTACAGCTTTATTATATCAGTCACCTCCGAAAGCGCCGCAGCGGTGTAATACACTGGAAGGGCTCACGGCGTAAAGCAACCACAGGAGTGCAGCTCAATTTTTAGTGTTTCTGGTTGAGCGCAAGTTCTCACACACTTAATGAGAAGAGAGTTCACAGCTCTCAGTGCACTATGCAAATAGATGTTATTTAGGAGCAGTTAGTGTTGGCATGTTGCACAGCTGAGCTGACGCACCAGTCACTGAACACTAGTTAACAGATACAAGGCTCCCCTTCGGGAAGCTACTTATAAAAAAGAGAAATGCAGAACTGAAGATATGGAGAAGGATATTTTAGTCACGGTGCAAAAGCAGTGGCTATAAAAGGCTGAGGAGCAGCCATACTATATGTATGCATAGAAGTACAAGAAATTGCAACGGGGAGATTTGTTTTGATAAGAGATCAGATACTGATCTCAAGTAGATTTGAACAAGTTGGGTTCATTACCCACATGAGGAGTTCTCAGAGACCATTCATGGCAATCGGAAGAGCTTACCAACATTCACTTTCTTAAGTAGCTTGACAATTTCAAAACTCTAAAACACAGTCTCCTCACAGTCTTGTCAATAGTAACTGCCACGTTACAGTAACCAAAGCATCATGTCGTCTCTTATAGAGCAGCACACAAGAACCAAGACTCAGTTTATGCAACAAGATACTAGGAAGGACTCTGGCCCCAGTTTTCCAGTGTGCAGCGCAGCTCCAAAGCTCTTACTAAACGTCAATATGAGCATTTCTCATCCTGGAGGCCACACCACCTAACTGAAATGACACAGAGTGACCATTTCCAGCAGATCTGCACTGCAAAGCAGTCTCGTGCACTCCTATCTCTCTCAGTTCTGGGAAGCAAATGTGTTAGAAAGGTGGACTCCTCTTCCCTAAAAGGATCATAGGAGACCAGTCTAATGACTCCAAAGAGGGAACAAGGTGATGACAAACACAGAAGAGTTTCCAAGTTGAATAACTTGGCATTCCCTGTATTACAGTACCATGGCACAGTCCCAATCACAAATACTGTCCATAGCAAATGATTCACGTGCAGCCTTCTGTTAACAAAAGATAAATCCACACAGGTCTCTAGAATACCTAGGAATGCATACTACTTAAAAATACATAAATAAAACTATTCCAAAAAAGTGAAAAAAAGTGGAATGGTTACATGTTACATAAGATGGTACAGAACGCACAACTGGGTTATACGAACATCTACAAAGACTATGTTTAATCAGCACAGGGGGATGCTAGACCCATGAGCTTTGTTTGCTAGGACTCTCCCTTACCCTTAGAACATCACTAAGAATAAGTATTAGATAATTTCTGCAAGTAACAAAGTTACAGATTTCAGGCACCACATCAGTTCTATCTGATATCTTCAAGTGCTTAAATAAGCAGCTATCGTATTCAGGAATAAGGCAGGAATACTTTGTTCATTGAATGGGGACTGATCAGAAAACATAAGTACATGTCGGAGATCACAGGTCACCTTCTCCTAGACACTCTATCAAGGAAAGAGGGATCTGCTAGAAAACCACTGAAAATTCATCCAAATAGGAGAAACTTCAAAGGCAGCTTCCTGATGAAGAGTTTAAAAGTACTGAAAGATGCTATTGCATCAACTCAGTGCAACCACACAGGAACCTGACGCATTGCTCCAGGACCGTATCTTAACACTGACATTCCCTAACCAAGTTTTGGCAGAGTTTAGTTTTCTCCAATTGTAGTAAGTCAGTCCCAGTTTCAGAAACCTTGAAAGCTTCTGTTCCTCTCAGCATAAATCAGGTGTCTCCAATGTTTTACAAATCTATTATTGCCAGCAACGAAGACAGCATAGGAATAGCAGCAACAACACAGCGTCTCCCAAAACAAAAGTGAAAAATATTTTAAGTACTGAATAGAAACGCCTGCAGCCAAACTTTGCAGCTGTTTTCTCCTTTTAGGTCAAGCATATGATATTTTTCAAGTCAGCCAACTGTCATGAGCATAACATCATATTTTTCAGACACCTTCCATAATAAATATAATATCTTTAAGTTCTGAACTCAAGTAGTTATTTGCTTTACACACACCGCCTACTTGATGAGGTCATTTATAAACTAAAACCAATAGAGAGGAAAAAAACAAAACAGAGTAGATGAGAGCATTACACACAAAAAGAAAAGAACAAAAAGTCCAAAAAAGAATTGCTAAGCACCAAACAAGATTAACACAGCTCTGAAATCTACCAAAAAGAGTAACAAGTAGGGTTTTTTTAAGATAAAAAATCAAAATTATTCAACTCACTTTATTGGTCTGTAACTTTTTCCATAAACACTAAGTATATGAACTACATTTTTAAATCAGATCCCAAGTCTTAAAACAATTTTTCTGAACACTTTTTAGGAGGCCACATCAAAGTCACCATCGCACTTTATCTTTGAGAGGACTAAAGTCCAAGAAGCCAAATCTGCAACTTGTGAAACCTAGTACTTGAGCATCTCCCTGGCACAACAGTCCCTCTTACAGTCCAATGTCACATTTGATGTCTGAAGAGCTGAACATCAGGGAATATCCAGGACAGTTTATGGATCAGGTTTTTCCCATTACGGAGGAAGAAGAGCCCACGAAAGCCTCTATTGCAGTAATCCTTGACCGAGTTTTCAAAAGGTCACAAGTCACTTGGAAAGCATGGTTTGAAGCTTTAAATACCAAATATTCCAGATATTTTACTGAATATTTTCTTGTACAGAAGTTTAGGTTATCGTCAAACCAGAAACTTTCCACAGTACAACCTCAGCATGAAAAAAGGGGTTAACTTATCAAATCCCATTAAACTATAATCAAGAGCCTTTATATTCAGCTTATGCCCTTGCTTGCATTCGTCAAGGGATGATAACAGACGGCTTAAAAACCCTCTTCTCATTACTAATTCATTTTTCACACACCTGTTAATTACTAGCAGCACATAATTATTAACAATAACCATGCCTCAAAGAAGTTATTTGGCTATATTGTCACCTCCTGATTTATACCAGTGGAAAAAACAATAAATACATTTCAACCTGCACAAAAATCCCACTGTGTGTCTTATTTATTTTTCTAAGTTAAAGTTAAGATAATCTACCAGGCAGAACACTGTCTATCTGTGACAGGATTTTTAGCTCCAAAATTCTGGATTACCTCCAACTTGGATAGTTAAACAGTGTCTGTTACCTTTATGAAGCTCCAATTGCCAGTAATGTTCTGTATGCATCTCATTGCAACAGGCTATTGTAGTGGTCTTTACTTAACATTCCATTAAACAAACATAGGAAAGATGACCTGTTAAAATAGTTAACAATTTCCATAAAAATCATGTGAAGACCCAGTTTTACTATTGAGAAATCATTGCCATTTATAAAAGCAATACGGAAAGAAAAAGGGCATTCTTTAATGTGACTGATAAGCATTCATCTCTAAGAATGCACTGCCTTGTCATGAAATAAGGAAACACATAAAAGGGTAACACACTGACAAAGGAAACATAATGCAACATTTTGCCTCTATTCTTAGACTTCCACACTCCCTCTCCCCCAGCTTCAAAGGCCAACAAACTTTCAGCAAGGCTTTCATAGAAGGAATTAAATTAAATTGATTAACACAATGAAAAACAGATGGTCAAAGCACTTAGCTGAAGTTGACCAAATTGCCATTCTTTGGGGAATGAGAAACTTGAAATCAGCGGCAGATTGGGGTGACCGAAGGCCGCCCGACCAAGCTGGGTAGACCTGGCAGCCCCTGTAGAAGAGGCAGGTGCTGCTCGAGGGAGAGCCGTGCCTGGCGGCAGGAGCTCGCAGCGCGGAGCGGTGGCAGGCGAGGTTAACAGGCACCCAGAGCGCCAGCCTTTCCAATCCTGTTTTCTTGCCCGCACTTTTATTTTTAAAGGGAGATTTAGTATCTTCACTTGAGTCATCATTCTACACTACACTATTAGCTAAATACCAGCTGCAAACTTTAGTTAAGAGCTTATCTTTATTTATTTTTATTTTTATTTATTTATTTATTTATTACCATTCTGCAAAATCAAATCAACACTTTGCTATAGGCTACTCAACTGGTAAGCAGGAATTGTCCAAAAGCTGTTCTCTTCCAACAATGTTTTCCTAAAACACAAAGAATTTCTCTGCTTAAACTTGAAGTTTCAATTAAAAAGAATCCTTTTTACAGCATCCTCTAATTGCCATATACCATGACTGCTAAAGGTGGGGAAAACAAACAAACATACAAAAGAAAAAGATAATTTTGCTGTCACAGCTATCACTATAGTTGTGCAAACAAAAGCAGAAATCTCCACAAATTTGATGTTATTTACTATCCAAGTTTGGCTTTCATTGCAGTGCTCCTATCAGCTTCCCCGAAACAGAATTTATAAGCTCAGGTTTGGTCCTATATTAACCATGTTCATATGGTGCCTGATCGCATCAGAACAAGTTCACTGCTCTCCACAAAACACTGTGGATGCAACTTCCAGAAGTGCAGTGCTTACAAAACGCAGTAGTGAACTTCAGTACCTATTTTTCTATTCTTATAAGTCCTATTGTTCATATTATCACCTGTAAATCTTTAAAGAAAAAATATCCTTAGCCTGACTTTTCAAATGCATTACAAGAGACCAAACACTCACGATACCTAAGGAACTAATATTTTTAATTAGGACTGCAAATAAAGTGCTTGCAAGAATATTTAATTGAGTACTGCTAACATCAGAGCGTTATTGTCAGCTACACTGCTACTCCCATTCCAAGCCATGCTCCTTTCAAATTTGACATTTTTCACTGCAAACTAAAATAAATGTAAATATTTAAAATCCCAAAGATTTTAAAATCCCAAAGGTACAGTGAAAGTAATCGACGCTAAAAGAAAAATTATTTCAGTAATGTTGCTACAAGACATACATTCAGGGTACGTGCAAAACGAATGCAGTGTTTCCTTAGAATGCCAAACTCCCTGAACATTTCCTCATCTAAGAAAGAATGTAGACACATTAGCACATTAACGGCCCCAGCATTCAGCAACACCTGCTGAACATGGAACTGCAGTGTGGAACTACGTTACAAGTGACTAAAAGGGAAAGTACTCAACTTTGAAGATAATGTTCCTTTTTTTGAAAAGGAATCAAAAAAGCGATATTAAGTTTTACAAATAGAAAGAACTCTTCTGCTAGTCTCTGAAATAGAGGAGGAAAATATGACTTCAAATCCATTCTGTTTTAAAACAAAACAGCGATAGTGGAAAATGATTAGCAGATAATCTAATATCATTCTGAAATCAGAAGATAGAGTCAAAGTTATAGCAAAATAATAAGAAAATACACCTGTAATGGCCAAGCATGCCCTTAGTCTTTTTAAAGATATTCCCTATTTATTATTAAGGAAAATTGATATGTATATTGCTTTTTGAGTTCTCCCTTTTACATAAATGCAGTGATTAAATACTTAACTTGTGAGGTCAAAAAAAAAGTAAAGAAAAATGAAAGCCTCTTCTTTGTTCAAAAGCCTTGCCAGTTCCTGTTCTTAGTGATTTATTTAAATAAAATGTTAAGTAGTAGGTGTTAATAAAATTACACATGTGATAAAATGACTATTCTTTTAAAATCTGATCTGTAATAAATTTTATAAATTCTGATTGCTAGTTATTCAAACCGTCAAAGCTTTGCCAACAATAGCCAGCAGAGGTCTATTACTGAAGTAGTATTAATATAGACATCATCACCAATTCAAAGCAGATAATAAAGGACTGACACATTTATTATCATTATTAATTAACAGTTTTCTGAGATGGAATTAAATCAATATGCTGCTCTGATATCATTTTAACTAGTTATGCAAATCAAACATTTAGAGCCCATGAAAGGATATAAATGCCATTCAAAATTCACTTCACACTTATTACTGTAATATCAGAACTTTCAGGCTTTGCTAGTAAAAAAAGGACTTAATGCTCATTTAATTACACTCAGACATAAAGCTTATGGAATGAAAGTTGAAATAGCTGATTAGTTAGGAAGTCACAGTAAGGCTATAACACTAGGGATAGACAATGAGATAATAATGTGAAAATGCAGAGCTTTTGCTCAGAGTTGTTCTGGCAGATCCTATTAAAAAGAACAATGACATGTGTAGGAGAAAATGTTTTAAAATTACAAAGTTGAAGAATCTTTCCTAAAGCTAGGGGAAAAAAAAGAAACCATTAGTTGTCATTTATATAAATAGAAAAATGCTACATTAAATGCAACATTTTTTTCTAATTATGTCATTATAATATTTAATCTTTTACATGTGAAATTTTAACCATTTTCCTGCACAAACAAGAACATTAAGAATGTTCTGCCAGAATATGATCTTCATACACTTGCTGACAGAGAACTCGCAACAAGCAGCCTGGCAAAGGGCTCCTGATTGACGGCCCTTTGCTGAAGGTGACAGTGTGACAGACTGAAGAGCCTGCAGTCAGGTCAGCGCTGACTTGGCAATGGCCAACGTCAGGCCCTTGGCAAGCCGCAGTGGCCAAATGGGACCAGGTTCTCGCCAACCCCTCCAGCACTATAGAAAAAGAGCATCCCTGAGAAGCCCTCACCACAGGACAAACAGAATGCGTCCGATGAGGAACAGCAACAGACGATGGTGCCCGATACCACCGTTTTGTTACCGCCTCCCACCGGCTCTAGCACTCTGCAGAGCAGAAGACACTGAAAAAGCTTGGGTTTTGCTCTTCACCATGACTATCCATCACACCATGACATTTTTCAAACTGATTACAGGATCTTTACCTAGATTTTTCCCTTAGATGTCAAGTTTTGCTTAACTGCACACCTGTCTGACTTTCACAACACTCTATTAGGCATGAAGTTTAATACAGAGTTTAGTAAGACTGCGGGAGAGGAGGAGAAGTGACAGTCTTCTCACTTGAAACGGTGTCTAATTTTATCATGCTCACAAAACGAAGGCTTCAGCAACCAGGATGATTTCTCCGTTCAGTATGTCTTACACTCCAGGGAGAACGCTCAGACTAAGTCTCAAAACGAGCAAAGAGGCAGCAGATTTATTTGCTGGAAAGGAAAAAAAAAAGGATCTTTTGCTCACTCTAGCAAAGCAGACCTTAGAGAATCATGTTACTTTTTGGAGGCTAAAAGCTGGATAGGAAAGGCATCACATTTTCTATGGAATAGGATAACTCATGTCTTATTGTTCATATTTTTTTTGAATTTTGACAAAATACAAAATGGCATAAAAAGCTGCTTTTAAGATACTCAACTTCATGTAACTTCATTATTTTAGAGGCTACAACATCTAAATGAAAAATTTTCATGAAAATATTAGTTTTGTCAAATCATCTGGAATCTACCAGTAAGTGAGAACAACCGTGTTTTAGCCCTGAAATATTCAGGAGTGTACTTGGAAAAGACAAAGCTTTCCAAAATGATTTAGTTCATATCAGACCTTCTAACCAAGCCATTTTCCTGAAGGCACTTACACCCGCTAGAACTCCCAGAGAGCCTGGTAAAAGTATCTGCTGGCTCTATCTCAGTTATTGAATTGAAGAAATAACTTTTTCAACATCCACATCTTATCAGCACTCTAGAATAATGCTCACAGATTAAAACGATTAACAGCTGCTCAGTTTGGAGACAGCGAAAGCGGAAAGCTTTGCACCATGTAAAGAAATAGAACAGCATCGCCAAATCTTAGCAGCCTTTAAAACTTCCATCAGTCCTCTAAGCGTTAGTCAAGTGACAGCATCTCGTGACACAGGCTCCATTTCTATCACGCTCTCCAGTGCCAAGCAGCAGCAGGAGGCAACAGTTTGTCAGAGAAAAGGTTGACTGCTACATTGGTCTGCTCAACATTGCCTTAAGCATCACCATTAAGGGCAAAGAGAGAAAGAGTGAACTGGCTGGGCGTAATTGACTTCGTAGGTTAGGACCTAAACATCTGACAGTTTTGTTTCAGTAACTGGATTTGATTTTGCTAAATAGAAGAGTGACCAACTAAAAATCTTCCCTGAAAGTGGCAAACAAAACCAGTTGACTAGTCAGACTGAGGAAGACCCACTCACCACAAAAACTCCAAAACGTTCTTATAAATAATGATGTACTGGTGTAACCACAAATAGAGAGAACGAAACCAAGATGAAAAATGAAAAAGAAAAAAAAGAATCACTGTGAAAATTAAAGGTTGGCCTTCTTGAGTGTAGGAAGGACAAGGAAGAGTTATGGATCACCTCTATGAAAGCAGTCATATGTATGTGGAAATCTTCCTCAAAACTCTACATTCCATCCAACAATCCAAAAAAGAAAAGACTGAAGGAAAACATCCCAGAAATGGGCACTGATGGTAATGAAGTTTACCAAGAGCAATAGAGTAATTTCACTACATCCACTGCTCCTACAGGACAGGAAAAAAAAAAAAAAAAAAAAAAAAGGAGGGGACATGTACCTTTCCAGAGCTGGAAACTTTCTCACAGAGCTGGAATAAGAAATGTGGTATTCTCCACATACACTGAAAACTTGTATTTTTAATTCTAAAGGCATGAGTTTCTATAGCTAAAACCAGCAGGTAATCATATTAGAGGAAAAAACAGGAGCTGAGAAATGCATGGAAAGATCTCAGTGGGAGAAAATGCACTGCTGATCACACGCATCATGCGCTGATCATGCACAGACAAAACATCATTCTTTCTATTATTCCTTATGTCCCACTCAGACTGTGATCAAATAGAACAGTATTTCAACACAAGCAAATACAGGCACCGACAGCACTGAGGAAGTAATATTCTTCCATTAAAAACAACAAAACAAAACAAAGAAAAAGGACTCCAGAGTTCTGTCTCTCAACTCATAAGAATGCTGTTCAACCAGCTATCACATCTGTGTTGACAATAGTAAATCCAACACAAGCGAAAGACAGTATTTTTAGTATAAAAGTTTTTCTAACTTGTAAGGTCAAGTTGAAAACTTGTTCATTTCACTGTCAGGGGGATAATGAAATGCCAGATTTCACTGAGGGCCCATTATGGAAGTATCACTCCTCAGGTAATCATCAAGTATTACACAGCTGGTTAAAAAAAAAAAATCATCCCAATTGGAAGAAATCAGAATATATGTTCATCAAGATTAAATTGCTGAGTGCAAAACGTGCCAATTACTTTTTATATCTTCGGTCTTGGTTGCCTGAATGCTGAATCATTTCTATATACGAGGACTAAATTTGCTTAGGAAAACAACAACCCTCTCCCTCTCCTGCACTGGCCAAAGACAAAACCTTGAGCAGAATGGAAGGACGGGGAAAAAGACAAATAAACAAAGTCAGCAGTTTACTAATCCAAAAAGTCCTAGGAATACCTTTGTGGGAAGGTTCAATTGAATACTATTCTCCCTTCAAAATATTGGATGCACTAAAACCCTGAAGAAGTAACACAAAGCTCTCATCCATATTGTTTCTTCCAACAAAAAAATACTGAGAATAATATCAAAAGAGTAGCCAGCTTAGCTGTACTTAGCTAAATGTTGTCTTAAGCATTGAGATGATGTGATGACGACTCTGTAAAAGTGAAAACAATTCCTGAAAGGAGGACAAGTCGCAAAGGAGATTGTCCCTTAGACAGTCATCTGTCAAAGAGTTTGTAAGACATTCCTTTTGTATTCCTAAAATTTGAGCAAGTCATTTTGAATACAGACACTGAATTTCACCCTTATTTAGAAATACTTATGAAATTTCCTCTAAAAATAGGAAATAGAAAACGAACCTACCCATACCCTCTTGGGATCTGAAAAAAGTCTAAGCGCTTGAACTTTCCAAATAAGTTTATATCTCACAGAGCGGAAACCAGCTTGTCCTGATCGGACAAAGCAGCCACTTTTCAGGAGGTTTGAGTAAAGGATGGAAACAAAATGAACTGGATAAAGAAATCAAAACATTAGTCATTTGTAAACCAGTGACCAAAAATGAAGAAAAAAACAGAATGCAACAAAAACTAACCTGACATGCAGATTGGAAACAGGATGACTTCCATAAGGATGGATATGCAACTCTGGCAGCAAGGTCAAGACTACAGAGGTTTGGTGAAAGCACAATGAAGACTCCCAGGAAGGGAGACCAGCGAGGTAGAAAACCTGAAAGTTATTTTGCTTTGTTTTTAATAAAAATCCTATCCTAGATTTCCTGCACTGCTGTGCCAGTTTAGTACTTCTTTACTTTTAGCACCCTGGACTAGCAACCTTCAAGTCGTGGGCAAGAGCACAAGTCACACTGCCAGGATGCACCCCGTCCCGTGCCAGCCAGCCGGCAGGGCAGGGGAATCACGTTTTGCTCATGTAGCTGCTCCCAAATCCACCCAAATGCTGGCCTCAGTCCCACGCATGGCTCTGCCTCTGGAGCCGCGTCCACGCTGCTTTCTGAGAGATGCCCCAGTAGCACTCAACACTGCAGATTTATTGCCCACCCAGGCTGCAAAGCCACAGTATTTGTAAAACCGCAACCCGGAGAAATTATGTTTGCAGATACACTCATCAATAATCATAAAGCAGCAGATTTACCTGTGCTCCTAATCATCATCGTCTCGAGCAACTTAAATGTTAATGCCGTAAAGCCTCACAGTCGCTGTGAAATGTCAGCATGTCAGCCAGGCTTCACAGATAGGAAACCCAAACAGGGCAAGTTAAGCGACGTGCCCAAGGTCAGAAAAAGAAACGAAGGCCGAGCATCAGACTCCCATTTCTTGGGCTGTCATCACAAGAGGCTATTTTTTCACAGAAGAATCAGATTTTAATGTAATTTTAGGAAATAGTTAGTCTTCTGATTCTATACATAAATTTTAATGGTACAGGCACTCTTTGGAGTCTATGACTCCAGCTAGATTATTATTAGTCCTCCTTCAGTGAGGAAGCAGCAATATGATTCTTCCCTGACAAGAAATACCAGCATAATTTATTGCATTATTACTCCTCTGAACTGAAAGCAATTAATTACCTCCAGCAGGATGCACAAGTGAAAATTCATCAGAGAAAAGTGATGAAAAATGTACCCACTGCTTTAAAATAATAGGTGCTTAATGGTTTTTTGTTTGCTAGCTAATCTAGAGCATCTTATAAACAGCTAAGGATTGGTTATCAGTTGCAAAACCACTTTTTTCTCACTTATATTATTCTATCATCCATAATCTTAGAGGAGAGGAAGAAAAATCTGCCACATTCATAAGAAACAAAAAGACTGCATTTTTTTTTCTCACTACAATAAAGTTGGTGATATGTTTGTATTTAGAAGATACGGTAAAGTATGCATGGATTTATTAGCTATGTCACTAGCACTTCTTTTTACTATATGATATGAGACTACTAAAAATTTTACAGGAAAAGTTGGCAAAGTTATTTTGCACTTGCACAACACTAAGGTCCCATTTTTTCTGTAGAAATGATATCTAAAGTGTGGTAAAAGAGAAAAGAATATCTCAAACTCAAGTTAGTATATATTTTCAGAAAGCAAGTATCTTCAAGTAGAATTATCTACCTACATAATAAAAACCTTCCTGCAAATTAAAAAAAAAAAAAAGAAAAAAGAAAAGAAAATGTTTTTCATGTTAATAAATTGGATGTGTATGTTAAAGATAGACACAGAGCTAAATTCATTACATTTATTTCAGCTTTTCAGAATTATTCACATCTGTATGATTCAGTAATTGTTTTTTCTATAAAGTTATTGGAGTAATTTTGCTCTGTATATTCTCGATCAATTCCTCCTCTCAAGGGCACAGTTGAAAAGTGATATTTGAAAACGGTCCCTGATAGATTGCATGGTTAGTCAGCAGCAGAGACAAACAACCTAATCCAGCGCAAATTAGTTCGGCTGCCAGCAATAGTTTTATACAAAGATGTAAATTATGTTGTCAAAATCGGTCGCTTTCTAGCTTGCTGCTCAGCTAACAAGAAACCACTTTGGCTGATAAAGATGAACACTAAGCTTTTCTCGCTTACAAATTTGCAAATCTGCCACTTCAGCATTCTGTTAGCCACAAACAAAACAGGCCTATATAATTGCTTCCTTTTTTTCCTGCAGTGCTGTTTCTCTCATAGTTATATTTCTCCAAGCAAAAATAAAAATCACGTCTATAATTTGTAAAGTCTAATAGTCTTTAAAATTTTGTTTAAAAAAGACAACTAGGACAGCCACCATCACTTATTTTTAACATTTATAACAAAATCACCAGACATGATATTCCGTTACAAATATCAACTAGTCATACAAACAGTTCACAGATTTACTATATAAATGTGGCAGCCGCTGAAGTTCTGAACGTAGTTTAACTGTCTTAAAGGGAAAACACACACATCTATTTTAATATAAGCTAAAGTGTCTTTGGAACTGCTTTGGCTGACAATGGTCCATCTGTATCCATTACGTTGCATGTTGTTGTTAAGGGCAGAATATACATGTAGATATGCTATTATTGCACCACTCTGCCCACTTTAAATGTAAACTAGATAGATCTAACATTTGTATGAAAATAATAATGCATTATAACTGTAATTATATCCACTATAAGTCAAATAAATAAATTATAAATTACAATTACCCTTTAAAGTTGCTAGTCACACTATTTGCTTTAAAATTAATTGCAGGTGCTCCTGAATGTTTTATTACAGCCCCAAAGTTGTATATTTCAAAGAACAGTACAGATGATTCCTGTTTATTTGTTAAATTAAAGCTTTGTTGGTAAAAATTACAGCTTAATTAATATTACGGGTACTGTATAACAAAATAGTTTACCTTGTGCATAATTTATTTCCACATGCATATCTCAGTACAGAGCCATTACAGCTCTAAGGCAGCTAAAATAAAATATTCCTCCTTTGCTGGCATTTTTCTAAATAGCAGTTCACTAAATCAATATTATTCACTTGGTATTTTTAAAAGCAGTGCATCTTAATAATTACACAGCATTAGAGTAGGCAATAATTTCACTTGCTAAGCATATTAAATTTAGCAAACCATCAGTCAAAGAGTTTGTTCTTCTTCAGAATTTGTAAGCAGAGAGCAAGAGAGTTTGGAGCCACGTTACTTTGGTATAAATGTCACATACAGTTTAAGACTCCGTGTGTGACTCCCTAAGCAAGCACAGTGCCATATATCTTTATTAGTTTCATTGGTCAGTGCAGTGACCAGTTGTTTATACTCATTACACAAGACAAGGTGAACCATTTGGCACAGACCACAATCACAGCTAAAAACATATGACTTTGCAGAAAACAAAAATTGTAGATAAGGCTACACAGAATGCTCTCTATATATATAGTACTAGAACAACAAGTATTTAGTTATTTTAACGTCGTCTCAGATTTCTTGTTTCTCAGATATGAAAAAAATATATATGTGTGCGTACATATGTGTATAAATGGGGTTTTTTGGTCTACTTTGCCTTCTTAATGTATTAAAAAAATATTCATCATTGTTCAGATTATTCTGCAAAAAATGTACTAGTTAAGCTGTTTGAATAATAAACCACAACCTAAGATGGGTTTTTTTTTTGTTTTTTTTTTTTTTTATTTAAAGTACTGCACATAAACACCATACTGAACACCACATTTTCAGGAAGGAAAGTAACTCTCACTCCCGGAGGACAAACATGCAGATCTCAGTTCACTTATGAAGCTTTCCTTCGAGGTCTGAAGAATAACTGAAACTTGCATGTAGGTACTGAAGGCGTACATACAGTTCCCAACCTTTTCTTCAAGGGTTAGTCTCAAAAAAAAAAAAAAAAAAAAAAAAAAAAAAAAAAAAGTATTTTTTTCCCCTAGACAAATTTAAAAAAGAGAAAATAGACTAAAAGCAAAAGAAATCACCTAATCAAGAAGGAATGTCTTTACATCCCACATTTGTAATCCCCAATGAAGCCAAACATGGTAGACATAGCCATGGCCTAGGATTTTCAGTGAAAAGTTCAGCCCAGCCTACAGGAACACCAGTCAAGATCCCATCTCTCTCTTCTCTGTTTGATACAAATTGATCAAACTAAAGTATTATATTTGATATGCAAACATATTTCCACACAGTAAAATAGGGAGAAAAAAAAAAACACACAGACAGCAAAAGTTTGACAAGAAACTGTAGTCCTAAAAGATACAGAACAGGTCTATGAGAAACATTTGCTCAAATAATGTGAGGCTCCTGATGATGATAAAGGTAATTCTGCAAAAAGAGTAAAAAGTTTGTGCTGAAGATGGATTATCATAGCAAGAAATGTGTTTTCTTTCACAGACCACTGCTGGTTTGCTACTCTATAGTAGTAGCTGCATCTTCACCTGCTGCTTGTAAGTGTTGACGCTATAGTCTCAAACTCAGAAGGTCTCTAAAATAGTGGAGAGAAACCTTTCTAACTCATTTCCTGAAGTTGTGTCTTCCTCTCACAAACAAAACACTTGGACCTTTTATATTCATGAGGATCAACATGTACTTTGATTCAAAGAGACTGATACCAACAACACTGGGTATTCAAAACAATTAGTACTTCTTTACTGCCACTACCACTCAACTTCCAAGCTATTATCATTTACTAAGTAGAAAGAAAAGTAGAAATTATAAATGGCAAAAAAAAACCTACTTGTTTGCTTTAGGATTGAAAGTTTTAGGAGTTTCTTTTAATCTGCAGAAGTGTGATTAGATCATACACCTACATTCACACTGTAATGTTCCAAGAGGCAAAATGTGATAGCTTCCAACAAAATGTAATGAAAAAAATCCTATCTTTGCATGGCAAGTTTTCCCTTTGCTATTGCAACTACCATGCTTGAGGTCTTGTCATATAAACATTTGCTGAAATTAGGCTGCAAAGCCAGGAACATTTAAACTCTATTATCAGCAATATTGTTTGCATACTTTACACAGTGTTTTTAGGAAGATTTTGAAAATAATAAACTCCAATTAACGATGTTTTGAGAGAAAAATTACAACAGCTACTTAGCTGACAACATCTTAATCTCTCTAGGCAGTCTGTAGGCTTTTTTTCCATTTGTTTTTGTTTTCTAAATCACATTAGGAGGGCACTTTTAAAGGAAGATTTGCATTTCAGCTTTGCCTATCCAAGAAGCCGTCAAGGACACAGCAGCTACAGGAACACACCAACTTCCCACAAAAGCTGTCTTTTTAATGGAGGAAGAAACAGCATCGTGATTTCAAAATGCCTCTTTAAAAATGTATCACAAGTAGGTCTTCAGCTCTTGCCGATGCCCCATAATTATAAGGTGTCCAAGTCCGGTCATCTACAACATTATTCAGAAAGAATCACCTTAAGGCAGGTAGAGGGAATAACAAAGCTGCTGCTGTGTGAATATGCATTAACAATGCTCTGACCTGTGTTTATGTCACCAGATAAGTGCTTACACACAGGTACAAACACCCAACCGAGCTCTTTTTCCCCAGGAAAAAAAAAAAAAAGGAGGGGGGAGGAAAAAAATAAATAAAAAAGACCCTAGGAAGCAGGAGAAAGCAGTCGTACGGAGGGTCCCATCCCTGCCCCCCTGCCTGGACTGTGCTATGAAAAAAACAAGGGCTTTGCTGAGGCTCTGTGCAGACAAGGCAGCTCTGAAAAAACTAATAGCCATGATTAATGACAACGGGCTAGAGGAGAGTTGGGACACAGCCGCCACATATATCATCCCTTCCCGTCAGTCTCTGCTCCTCCCTGCCCCTCTTCCTACGACCAGCAAGGCATTATAAAAATGTCTTATCTGCTTTGGACTTTTTTCTGAGATCACAGTGCTGCTGAAAAAGAAGGAGGAAAAACAGAAAGAGAGAGAAAGAGAGAGCGAGGGAGAGAGAGACAAAAAGGCAATAGGGTGAACAAGAAAATGGCATGTAAAATAACTATAAGATATTCCAAGGGAAAACGCATGAGCTGTAATCATTCAAGATTTCAGCAACTTGACTCTTCACATGCTGAAGCCACATTTTCAAGGTCTTATCTGCCATATGGTTCCCTGTTTGGATGATTTATTAGGTGTAGAAAGCACACTGATAAATTTTACTGCATTTCCCTGAATAGGCAACCTATGGTGTCAATAACAAAGCTCAGGCCGCTTTAATGAAAACTGTAAGCACCAAAGGGTAACCATTTATTTATGAGTCACTATAGTATTACTAGGACAAAATTTATCTTCCCTTCTCACGCACTCTGCAGAAACCAAATCTGGTCAAAGAAACAGCGATCACATCCATATGTCAGTGACTTACTAACACGTCTCCTGTGTGCTCAGGGCTTGTATCCAAATAAACAGTTCTTATTTAAAGATTAGTTTTCTAATTTAAATGATGCTCTTAAGTCATAATAACTTAAAAAAAAATGGGGACAACTTGAATCTCTACAATTGGTTATGTAAGGTTAATTTTCTTTGCCCAAGAAAAAGAATAAAACTTATCAAAGAGAACCACCGTCACTGCAGAGATTGGAGTTTTAGTAATATAGGAGTAGATTATCAAAATCACTTTGGGGGGAAAAAAAAAGGAAGCTGAAAGTAGATGACAGCTTATAGAGGCAAAAAAAAAAATGTGTTTACTGTTCCATTGAAAGTTTCAGCAGATTAATGGTATACAAGATTCTTTACATTTCTTATGTGTATTAAAAGAAAATAAATACACACCCATTTTGATGTCCTTCACATTTACTTTAAAAGAATACATTGCATTCTCTCCATTTCACATACTGAACACTATGTATTGTGCCCACAGTCCAAGTAGACTTTAGATTTCAAAGAAAAAAAGAAAAAGAAGAAATAAAAAGGCAGAAGACAGCTAAGCAAGACCAGTATTTGGAAGGCCAACTGAAATTCTTTGCTATTCATCTTACATAACCTTATCAGCTGTGCAGACTGGATCAAGACTGGCAGGAATGGTCACACATGCATGTGCTCCACCTCCCGCCCTCCCACATCTTCAAAAAAAACAACAAATCAAGTCACACACATCCCACATCCAGCATTTGGGAAGCAAAAGGATCCTAATGGTCAGATCCAGAACACGAGCACCTGTGTTCATGGTCATGCCACCTTTTTTTTATCTCTTCAAAGAGAAAAAGTCCTTTTTTTAATCTTGAACATTTGTGAATACATATTACATGAATTGAGACTTCATTACTATTACAACTATTCAAATCCAAACCCACCAGACTTCCAAAAGGTCAAGAGTTGCGCACTTGCAGAAGACTTACCTTCATCTAGATACTTAAATAGCTGCTTCCAGATAACAAACTATTAAAAACCTTGGCCTTAACATCCACCTTTAACTCAGATACATAACATGTTAACGGTACACACATGTCTTTTTATTATAACTATAAACCCATAGTGTCAATGAACATTTCTTGGCAGAAATCCAGTGGTGAACACCAGATTCTAGTCCTTGGGGGCACAGAGCACAAATGTGTTTAAGGAGACACGCAGTTAAAAAGACTGGCTTTCTACATGGGTTTTTAACCTTTGGCTAGTGTTGCCTGAATATAGCTTTCTACCTCTAGAATTTAACGTCATGGTCCCACTGCAGAGTGGAGAGTCACTTCAATCTGGGTCAGCCTTTTTTGTAAAGCCTGACCCCGAAATGGCAGGATTTCATGTCATGACTAATGGGCAAAACTTCAAGCATGATACAGTGCCATGCAATTAGCAGCCAACATTTCTGAATTACCCAATACCTTCTCTCTTGCCACTAAAACTAAAGCACGCTCAAATTACTGCGCATAGTTTTCCTCAGTTTAACACCCAAGTAGAGAATTACATCGTGTGCCCTGAAATCTTGGCTGGAATTATAACATATGTTAACCTGCTGCACAGCAGAGGACATTCCTTCTCCCTTTATTTTCTCCTTGTGGTCTTCTCCACAAGACCACAAGGAAGGAGTAGAAATTATTTTAGATTTTATTTTTAAGAAAGAAGAATGGATGGCAGAAGGAAATGATACATTTCTGTATCAAAATAATCCATCATCAATAATCTTGAACAGGTCACCCTGGGGTTCTTCTGTATATTTTTCCCCAAACACAAGGTTCAGTTCTACTGCTCCAATTAGTAGAAAACTGCTGGTAAATTCATGCCAACATACAGTTACATAGACTTAACCTGAAGACACACTTGTCATTTGTAGCTGTTACCCAGCTGCAAGCACAATTTTAAATTCAAGATCTTTCAATCTTTCATACATGCAATAAACCAGTCAGTCATCTACACCCATATCCATCCATTCTCTCTCCTATCTGAAAGAGTCCAAACGGAGTTTCTGAATGCCTTTCTTCTCAGTGCAGCTCCTTAAAATTGACTTTGTCCCCTTATCTCCAGCCAGCAAACATCTCCCGTGAGTTACAGACACTGACTTAGGGAGCACATTTATCCGCGAATGACATAAGCTTCTATCATAGCCTTTTAATAAGTCAGTTTTATGGTGTAAGAAATGAATAGACTCCAGCTTAAGTCAACAGTCATTTTTTTGGCTTTTCTCTGCTGATGTTCTAGAGTTTTCCTGAAAATATCAGTGGAAAAATGCACACCAGATTGGAGATAAATTGGCGCCAGCATTTTAGTGAGTCAGCTGCAAGGGTCCGCACATACAATCTATTAGTCCTGCATTTGTGGAAACACACTATAGCTTGTTATCTTTCCTCCCTCCAGAAATACACCCTAACTGAACTGTACAGTAATAACTTTAAGGACAATGATAGTTTTATATTTAAGGCTGAAAAATATCTCTACATTGTGTTTACACTGTTACACTCCTTGGGATCAAAACCTGCAACTTGCTGTGCGCCAACCCCAAGCAAGAGGATTCCAGTCCTAGCCAGGAACTCCTCACCACCACCACAGTACTAACCAGTACAAGCTCATTCTGCTCAATACTGTAGTCAATGGGGGAGGGAAAGAGGACAGCCTCTGAAAACAAGTCAATTACATACCTGCATTTTAGTTTTTGATACAATTTATTTTCACCTAAAGTACTTGTCCAGTTTCAAAATATGCACCAGTTCCCATATATTGCCATACATAAATGAGGAGCCAAACAGCACACTCACTTACGCATATGTAGTTATGACCATTTTCAAATGATACAAACAGAACACACATTTTCAGAGCAAGTGAACTCATTGCAACAAAGTATATTCCATTATGCATCTTGTAAATTCTGCTACTGTGCCTACAGCTTATATACGAATACTTTGTAAGATTAGTTGGAACGGTATAGAGCACAATGCCAAGGCTGCAAGCAGGTCCTTCCTCTACTGTTAGAATACAGCTCACTTCAGCTCAACTTTGAATCAGAAATATGATGAAACTGAATTATAGCCTTCTCCCCACACACACATTTATGCTCATCCCCATAGACTGTTTGGGTGTCAAATCTGCATAATCACTGTATATCACTTTTCAATAACCGTAAAGCAGACAGATCACCATGCTGCCTGGCATCCATTAGCCAATAAGTGCACAAAGATCTTAACATCTTTCATTCAGTGGTTATTTCTCTACAGTGGAACTATAAATACAAAATATATATTTTTTATAAGTGTTTCCTTAGAGCATTAATATTCTCTCTTCCCTTCATTCTCAGCTTAGAATAAAATATTTGGCTATACATATATAGATATATCCCAAAATATTGTGCAAAGAACTGTACTCAACAACTATAATTTTGGCTCGGTATTCTGGGTGAGTGCAATGGAGATCCCCCCTACAGAAGGAACTGCAGGGCCAGTGCAGAGAGCACGGTTTCAACAAAGAGATAGAACAAAATGGGACAAGCTAATTTCTATTACATAGGACTGGCATCACATTCCATAACTGGTATGTGGTATTTATTGTATCACTTAACATTACTACCACACACACACACACACACACACACACACACAGAGAGAAAGGAAACAATGAAAAATAGATCAAAAAACTGAGGAAAGAGAGTAGAAACAGATTGTCTTGATTTTTGAACTTCTGAAAGTTCAAGTTTTCTTCCTATGCACTGAGGTTTTTCATCACTAGTAATTTCAAAGTTCTATCACTCACCTTCATACTTAGGACCTGAAAGAGCCAAACATAACTCCAAAGGCATTTCTGAAACAAACAGCCGGCCTCTGAGTCTACCCACATCGAGAGAGCTATTACAGCATAGTGTCTGATGCATCCTATAATTGCATTTAAAAATTAAGTGACACACTCCGAAAACCTGTTTCTAGTACTTTTTTAATTCTTACCCTAATTTCATGTAACAAATGAGAAAATTTGTTTTTAAAAATTTCTTTCCGGATAATTTTAATGGTCATTTGAGTACATCTGGAATTATATAAACTCTGGGTTCTTAAGCTATGCCTATTAAGCCCTACTGCACAGTCCTCTTTTGTGCAAGCTAGACTGCTCTGTAGCTGAAATCTAACTACCCATCATAAACACCTTCAGTACGTTTGAAATAGCCTATCGGACAATGTTGTTCACACACTGACATCTTGGGCTGATTTATGAAATGATCAAAGGCTGTAGTGGATAAGTATTAAGAGGTACCGTTTTTATGGAATGAATAACTTTCCTCATTCTCAACATTTCTTATGTTCTTTTACAACAAATTGCTTGGCTCTCAAGAACAGTCTCGTAAAAAGAGTGAAAAACATTTTTCTATCCCAAGTCTTCTAAAGAGTTTAAAAAAAGAAAACCGTTGGAAGACTTTTGTAAAAATAAATTTTAAAACTTCTAGAATTTGAGGAATAGCATTAGCCTAAATGTATTTTGTATACCCATTTACGCTAAGCAGTCAATGACGGAATAGAAACAAACAGGAGATAATTATGTGAAAGAATTTTTTCTTTGATTTGGAGCCTTTGGATAAACAATTCTCCAACAGATCGAGCTCTCCAGATGGGCTTGCTTCCGTGGAAAACTACAGCTTTGAAGGTTACACAAGAGAAACTATAATGACCTCTAGAAACTGCAACAGTCACAGCTTTTGTCATTGCCCATTACTTTATACATCTAACAGCTTCAGCTATGAAGTCACAAAGAGAAAAAGCAGTGAGGCAGAACAGATGTCCTTACCTAAACCTAAAAGTTAGTGGCAACCTCTACCACCAGCTTCACCCCCTTGGTCAACAGGAGCAAGAGGCCTTCAGAGGCTTCACTCAGAGAGCACTGCACCACAGGAGGCAGGGGAGCAGAGGGCAGCGGAGCAGGAACGCGGGTCTGTCCCTTTCCGTTGAGTGAATGGAAAGTTTCAGTGAAAATTTACCTTCTCTGAGCCTCCATGGCTCAGAGTCACTGCACTACAGAAGGCGGTTCGGAGTTCCTACCAGTTTTGCACAAACTGGAAAGAGCTCCATTTTGCAGAAAAACAGCATGAAGCAGATGAGCCACAGGTCTGTTTTGGATAGGCTGCTTAAAAAGAAGCCAAGAGAAATAGAGGCAGAGAAGCCTGTACACAGGCAGCTAAATCAGCCAAAGCCTACTTCCTCTCAAAGGAGGAAGAATGTCGACCACATTGTATTGCATCAGACCCCATAAAAACATTATGTCCAACATTAAATTCTGGAAATGTAAGTCAGGTTTCACACAAAAATATGCCATAATCAAAGTGGAGGAAGCAGACGTGTAAGAGTAACACACAGGGAGGAGACTCCTACTGGCAAGATAGGGGGGAAGGGATAGGGGGAACGTATTTCTGAAGACCCTCCAGTGTCTCACAGGCTGGAAAACAAAAACACAAAAGAGCAAAGAGAGTCAAAAGGATAAAGTGTCTGCAGGACCTCAGAAATACACTTGTGCACCAAACATATTCCATGTCTTTGTGTTAAACTGACGCTAAACATCAAGAATGCCACAGATTTCCAACTGCTTAGATGGAAACCACCTTCATAAAGTTCACTACTCTTGACTTTTTTTCTCTCCTTTTTTCCTTGACTTCTCATGAACCTTCTCTACAAGCCTTCTTGCTGTTTGTAACCAGGGAGTAGAAAAAACATTCAAGAGCTAGAAAACAGGTATGAGGTAATGCAGGCACCCTCAAGGTCATCATTTTATTTTCATTGTCATTTCTTTCTATAAATGTCACACAAAAATGGGATTCTATAGACAAAAATATGCCTACTATCTATCTAGAGTATGGTATCTACAGAGATAGGACAGCTTTTAGGAGTAAAAATACTTCATATCCTGTAGGATCAAAAAAATTCTTAAATAGACGTTGGCAAGGGGAAAGATTTATGCCAATCGACAGACTTATTTAAAGCAGTATCAATAAATTCAAATGAAATGCATGAGTGCATGTTACCCCACCCCTATGTTAGACACAAGTTAGAAGGTATGGAAAAAGGTTTCGTTATGAGCTGTTGTACCAGTGGTCTTCAGTTTTCCTCACAGCTGTGGGTTTTGCTGACCATTACCTGCACTTCATAGACCAAATTCCCCATCCGGGCATACTTCAAGTAGTAAATATCAGGGCCACACACTAGACTTAATTTTGTGTCATTGACACCACATTTCACTTTGTACAGTAGTTCATTTGGAGAAATCCTGTAACTTAATTAAAAAAAAAATCTAATTGACTCCTGTGCTAGGGAAAAGGAAAGAGGGCTGAGAAAAAAGGAGAAGCTGAAGAAGCTGACAGCAAATACTTTCCATAGAAAAGGACTGGCTTCTACTCTACATCTAATGAAGTACTACGAGGCGCCGATTAGGCCTCTGGAAATTAGGCTCTGATTTACCAGACAATAAATTCTTAAAAAAAGAACTCACCAGCTACTGTCTGGAAATATTTTCCTTCAGCGTTGTAATAACATGCTGCACTTACCTCCAAATATACAAATAACTCCATATTTTCTTAGGGGAAGAATATTAGATAAGTTCATCACACTGTTTTCTCCTCCTGATTCACTAGGTATTTCAGTCTTTTTTATTTAGATGAATTTACATAAGCCTCATCTGAGGACACTGATGAATAAGGAATCTCTGATATTGGATCAAAGCCAAATATTAATGGGCTCATATTTGACCAAAATATGTTTCCTATAATACAGTCAAGAATACTCTATGTCACAAAATAAACTCCCAATAATAAAAAATTTGCAGATTTTCTTCACATCTATCATCATTTTCTTCTCATATATCTTTTCAGTCACTTCATATCTAGTAACCTTTTTTTATGAAAGGAGTTTATTTTAAAAAATTGCATTTTTAATGCAGATTTCATATGTTTTAAAAAGCTATTTGCACTCACTGCTCAAATAAGGGTCCCTTTAGTTGCACACAATAATTTCAAGTGTTCCTCTTATGCTATATTATTTCTATTAGAAACGATACGGCTTTCCTATACATTAGCTAAACACATTCTTTGAGAAGCTCTACAGATTCTGACTTCTGAATGTCCTAACAGTACTACCAAATTTCTCAAAGCATTAAAAAAAAAAAAATTCCAAGTCACCAAAGAACAGCTGTAAGGATTCAAAGTGCTGCTAGTGAGTATCTTCATTACATTTACCCCCATTTAATAAACTCTGAAATTGAAGTATGTTGACACATATGATACTTCATTATGCAGTTATTTCTAAAACACATTATATTGTGTGCTTTATATAAAATCTCTTTTATGGAAAAGGTGGATAATATTTTCCTTCAGTAATACCACTTATTATCCTGACCTAAGGACAAATGAACAAATTTATTTAGTGATCACTATACACAGTGCTAATTCAAACTCCAAAGTCTTATCTTGAAATATCACTTTTTTTTGAATAACCATTGTTTTTTTTTTGCAATTCTTTGATTTGATTTGCAATCAAAGAAATATGAATTTGCATTTTCAAGCATGTTTAGAAACATGAGTTATAATTAGCAAAACAAGTATTGTCCCCATGACAGTATCTCTTTTCAGATCTTTGAATGTTTGACAAGAAAAGGTCATGTTTTGTGAAATCCTGAAAAGGTCATTCAATAACAAATCACATGAATGAAATCACAAGAGTTCAAGGAGGTTAACAGAAACACCACAGGCATTAAAGCATGTTTTCAAGGTAAACAAGGTAAAAGAAAAACAGGCTGCCTCAGCTCTGGAAAAAGGAAAAAGCGAGTAGTCTCTAATTTGCCATACACTGTAATTTTAAGACATTTTCTCTGCACTTGGTGGTTTAACACTATGTATTATTTCTCATGTTCAACACGTTTAGGGAAGGATTAACAGATAACAGAGCCAAAACATTTAAACAACTCTTCAAATAGTCTAGGTTGACCTTCGCAGATTTTACCCCTTAATCTTGTGACCAGACACTTAAAAAACCCAAAACTTAACCTCCATCTCCGCCAAATCTCAATCTCAGATCTCAAAACTTCACTGCTTGAAACTCTGCCAGCCTTTCAGCTAAACACTTTGACCTGCTTGTGACCTCCTATTTCCAGGTCTATTTTCTTCTTTACCAAGAGAACACAACATTTTTCACAGGCAGGAATAACAAAGAGTTGTTTATATAGGGTAATTTAACTACAGGATCAGTGCAGGGAGCAGTGTGATGTATTTGATCCACAGACCAAGGAAAAAAGCATTGCTCACCAGTGTTAGAGAAAAGCCTATTGAATAGTTTTCCTGGGGCAAGTCAGCAAATTGGGGTTTCTTTTCATGTTTAGGCATAGAAAAACGAATTCAAGAACGATCTGGGGTCTCAGTCTCCACAGGGTGTTAAAGCACTGGCCTACTGCAGTTCTGAAGTTTTAAAGTTCCTTTATGCTGGAGGAAAAAGGGAGTGCTTATTTACATGAATTCAACATTATTCAATAGAATTTGCTACACAGGAGGACATGTCTTCTGACACAAAGAATTCAGATTGACCAACTACGCTTAGTTTTGTCTTCATTACACTTCTGTTTTCATGTATGATAGGCTATTTGCAAACCGCAATTTATTATGAACCTCTTTATGAGATTAATATAACAGGATCAGGCCTGCAGACCACCTAAATATCACGTGTTGACTGGCAGCATCCAGCCTCGCAGCGGTGGAATAAGCGCACGATGACGGCGCAAAGACTCTCAGGAAGACAGACGCTATTCTAACCCATAATGTAGATTCAGAATTTAAACTTAGCTTTAGCAGTTCAAGAAATTCTGATAGCATTAAAATTTCACATCTATATCATTGGATACTCCTATGTGGTGTAGGAGTGTCCAAGAATAACATTTACAAAAAAAAATCTTAATCTTGGCTTCCTGTTCTAAATGCAAATATCATAAATACAGGCAAAATAAAGAGTTAAAATAATCATTTCTTACTACAAATAAAACTGGTAATAAAGCAGAAGAACCCAAGCACGTCAGCTCTCCCACGACCTGAGCCGAATGACCACGCTGAACACTGCATCCCGTGCTAGAAGATGACAGGATTTGTACTGGCTTCCTCCCTCCTAGAAGCTCTCAACACGCAGCACTTACTCAGGCCCACTGTGAAGTTAAAAAGCTTGACTTCCTAGTGACCTGTGAACCAAGAAAAGCTGGCTGACTTCCAGCGCTCAGCCCAAACAAGGCATGGAGTTCTGCAGAAAGAATGTAGCTAATAACAGAAATACTTGTTTGTTCCAGTTTCTGCTCAGGCAATGATATGGTAAGCTGGTTTACACTAAGTGATCTAGCAGGAACCTAAAGCTAGCAATAAACAAACACACAAGCGGGATCAGTTTTCAGTTACAGCATTCCCTTCAACTGTCTCATAATAAATTTGCTAAAGCACTAACACTTGTGCAAGAAAGCAAACAGAACAACTCAACCCAGTGGCCTGGCCTTCAAGCTGGGTGGCTTCTGTCCCGTCCTTCTAAATAGGCACGCACCTCTAAGGACGGGCCCCTGCTCCAAACCGTTTCCAAGAAAGGGGGCAAAAAATGATGCCAGAGGAAGCACAGAAAGCTCAGCTGTTTGATGGCAAAGTTGATATACTGTTATGCATGGGCTCAATAGCGTGAACAGTCATTAGTAGGCATAGCACTTCCAACACAGAAACAAAACCTCAAAAATGTTCCAGATGATGGCATGGCAGTCATGACTACTTTTCTTCCTCCTATATGCATGCCTTCAAGGAATTTAAAACAACATACTAAGTGCTAAAAATAATCATGAGCCTTCCAGGTCCTACTAATTACCGTGTTTGTGCTGCATAAATTTTTGTACCCACAAATACACTGGCAGATTATGCAAATAAATACATTTTATAAGATAGAAGTGTAACATTGTTTGCTATAGAATCATCAAAACCACATCTAGCCTTTATCTGCTATAGGATCATCAAAATCGCATCTAGCTTTTATCTACTTCTCATTCCATATTTACACAATCTTTTTTTTCCTTCTAGTTCAGTACCACTCACACATGGTCAAAATATCATTCACTCAAAATGGGATTACACAAAACGTTTGATTCATACAGCTCTGAAGCTTTCCATGTTGGCTGTTCCACACTGTGGGCCTTATGCCCACATCTTCAGGAGCATTTCAGAAACTGCAAAAAGTATTCTTCTGTAATACGTGATCCAGAGCGAAGATTCCACAACAGAGCCATTACTTTGGCACTTAGAGCTCAGGTATTACCTTTTCCTGTAGACTACAGCTTTTCATTTTATTTTGAAGAGCTTAAAAAGAGCTAATCCAGAAATGCTGTGTGTCCATTAGTGCTATTGTTTCTTTAAAAAGCTACACCAGTTTGTACTATGACTGATCAAAACGACTATCAGAAACAAGACACCTCATTTTGTCTTTCTTGCCAACTATTTTAGCTTATTTGCCATGAGCACAGGGTATAATTAATATCACACAGGAGCCAGCATTGTCATTTTTCAAATCATTTCCCTGGAAATGTTCTACACCTCTTAATGGCCCTGCTAATGCTGTAGCTGTCATGTTTTGGACAGCTGCGCTTTTACAAGACAAACTCAGCTGCGCCATGTGCCTCTCTGTAGACTTTTTAGCTCACCGGCTCAGAGGCCATGAATGCCAGCTGGTAACGGCTATATGGAAATCTTTGATTAATTTTTTTACCTCTAGACACTGGCTGTTGCTCAAATGTCACCTTCCCAGTTTCCATCCCTAGCCAGTATTTTTTTTCTTCTCTCCCAGCACTGCCTGATAGATGAAGAATGATCTGAAAGGGCCAAAAAAATTTATAACTAATTATAGCCTGCCCAGATGTGGAAAAAAAAACCCAACATCTGGAGCGAGGTCAGGTCACATGCATTAAATGCTGGACTCTTCAAGACATGGAGCTCTTCCCAGTAGTTACTGGGCTTCACTTACCGTAACGCACACTGGTCCTGCCACCCTGAAGACTAAAGCTACGTGACAAGAGCCAGGAAGTTAGGTTACCTTCCCAGGTCACAGCCAAGGCGAGTGTGCAATGCTGATCACATGAAAATACTTCTCATTTAGGAGCTAACCACATACACAAAGCGATTGCAAAGTTTGGTCAGATTTTAGGCAGTTTGTTTCAGAAAATCTTTTAAGCTGACAATTTGAACAAATCATTACTGCTCAGCAGTCATCTAGTGGGGTAGCCTGCTTTCAGCTTATGCCCTATTCTATGAAGCAATATCAAGCATCTCCTTACTGAGCCTCTGACCTGGAAAGCATGTGATTGATAAGCCAACATCTTGTAATTTCTAATACGCACAGGCATGTCAAGCACACATTTCTGCAGCTTAAACATCTCTGCTGCTCTCTCATTTTAACTTCATGCTCATTTACGATCTTCAGCCCCGAGAAGGAAGACTACAAAACTTCCTCTTAACGTCATGTCGGCACATTAGCACAGAAAGTTATGTTCATCAGTTCAGCAGCGGCAATTCTCCCAGTTGAAACCAGACAGGCCAGAAAAGTGACACCAACAGGATGCTGCTAAACATGCACAATTCAAAAACACACACTATATTCTCTTCTGCATGATTTGCTGCCATTTAAAAGACAATAAACAGCAACTTTAGATTGCTAACAACATGTCATTTAAGGTTTGCTGTTGCTCAACATCAAGAAAAATCAATGCCAGCTCTACAGGGGCAGAAAACCCAGAGAAGTGAGCTCCATTTCAGGTCTGTTTGAACTCATTTCCTTTCTCCGTGGTTGCCCCCTTGCACACCCCCTCAGGCATCCCCTCACAGCAGGCGTGACAGCTTGACACATTGACAGCTTGCACTGAATGACAACTGATTTGTACAAATTTCAAGCCTTATAAATCTACCTGTCACAACAACAACATAAAAGAGCTTGGACCCAGCAGGTAACTCAGAAAAAGCTTCCCCTGACAGCACTTTCTGAAAAGCAATGGCTTGCCTCCTGCCAAAAATTCCAACTATCATCCTTGTATAACTTTGAATAAAAATTCAGGGCCCATTTTCTTGCCAACAGGCTACCAATCGTCTTATTTAAAGATTAAAAAGAGTGAACAAGGAAAAAAAAAGCCATCCACAGAATTTCATTTTATACTGATATGAAAGTAGTACCACCTGCTATGGCAGGATTACCACACCATTTTTCTCTACAGTGCGCAGACAGAGTAAATGAGCAAGACTCTTTACGGTATTTAAACAATATCCCAGATTGCAGCGCTGCTCTGCATCCATTACAGCCGAGCTCTTCGGCAGCGCCGCTCTGGTCGATAGAAGGGAGACAGAGAAAGAGCGGGAACGCGCGGGCATGCGCTGGGTGTGTTGGAAACTTTTGGGAAGTTATTTTATTTTTTCCTTGCCAAGTTGTTAAAAAAGCAAAAATGCAATTGCCAAGACCAAGAAACTGCTTCAAGCTCCACTTTGCCATCCAGCTCTTGTGGAAATCTGCATGGGCGTTTGTTAAAATGCTACCCACTCATTGCTTCCGTAAGCAGCAGCGTGCAAGAGAAAAGCACGGCCTTTAATGCTAATCCTTACAAAGAACAGAAAGGGAATGCAATTATTCTGGAAAGGTCTTTCTGAAAGGAATTATACTAAGAGAAACAATTTTGAAACTCTGAAAGGAGATTCCACAAAGATCATGCAACAGATACAATACTTAAAATGAGGTTTTAGAGTATTCCAAAAGCCGAAACCAACTTCTGTACATCACAGCTCCTGATGCAACAGAAGTGCCACAAGCATCAAAGTAGCTGTCTTTAAACCTGAACAGATCATTAATTATTATCTATGATTAGGGACAGCAAAAGTTATTTGGGATGCTTTACTTACAAACAAAAGTGTTCTGCGGCTTGCAGTCATAGATTATAAAAATTCAAAATAACAGATTTCTAATAGGGTACTAGATAATAAAAGCAATTAATAAGACATGGAGAATTTGTATGCATTACAAATTCAGCCTTTAAGATGTGCTTTCTTTCTAACTCAGCTTTTATTGGAAGTTTAATTGTCCCAGCTGTTTTGTGCGGATACAGCAAGCCGATGATCTGTTCAAGTTACAAGAGAACAAGCTCAGAGCTGTTCCAGATCTGCAGCTATCACGTGCTCACTCTACATTTACTATATAACCCAACATACTGAAACTCTGAGCTTTTTCATACTGTCCTAACAACTTCCCAGGTTTCCTTCCTGTGACTGTTTTGAGCAGAGGAGGAATACTCTTATATAAAATTGTTCTCATTAAAACTTTAAAAGCTGTAATTTCAGAGGCACAGTCATATCACCTTTCACCACTTATGCAGATATTTAAGGGTTGCCTTGGTTTTACCATTCAACCGATCCTAAAAGAAGGAGATGGAAAAAAAGAATGCAAAATGCATTTTTACAAATAAAAACATTGCAACACACTAACGAGAAGCATCTAGTAACATACAAAGTGTTTGAATTAAAATTGAAATTTTAACTAAAACTTTTCCTAACAGGAAACTTTTCAAGAAAAATGAGCCAATCTATCTTCATTTTTGTTTCCAGTAATATCATAATTTACAGTTCTGTTCCTGTGGACTAAGCTAGCTTCTTGGAGAAGACCAAGATTAGATTAGATGTTACGGACGGAAAGTCAGTGTTTTGGTTCCACCACCTCGGCGCGATATCTTGCAAACAGAAGCAGTGTGTTATTTCTTCCAGTCTTGGGAATCTTTCTGCATGTTTGTTTCTTCAAATCTTCCTTTACTCTCAACAATTTTAAATCGGGAATTATGTCGTTTCTGTAGTAGCATATGAAATGATCCAAGCAGCAAGCTGGTTTAGAAAGCTTCTCACAGAAGGACTAAGTGTCATTGGAAGGAGGATTCCCTCTCTAAGCATTTGCACTACCACCCAGGCCTTCACTAAGAAAGGAGTAAAACAGAACCTGTTTCAAGGAGATGGAAAGCCAGTTTCCCACATTAGAAGAGCAAAGGCCTGAATTTTAGTATCACTAGAGCTGCCTGCTTCCCACTGACTTTGGCAGCCATAATCACTACAGTGAGAGTTTTCTTATATAAGTTGCACACAAGTACCAGTCTTATTTAAAATACAGGGCCACAACAGATTCCCAAAGGAATATATATTTTTGCAGAGAAAAGGAGGTGGGGGAGACACAAATGTCAAGACTACCCTTGACTTTTTGATCCTTTCAACATATAGAAACGTCATAAAACAGAAGTTTTAACTTCCTTGTACACAAGGACACTTGTCATTGATGGAAACTGATGGAAAACGTCTGATAAACAGTATTGAAGACAAACCATGAGGAGCGAGCTCTGGCACGTCTAGGATTGTGTCCCTTGGACTCATGGAAGTCAGTACACCTTTGCCACTTAGAACCCTGTGTGTTATTTGTAACCGTCAGTGGACGGGAAATCTGTAATTGTTAAGAGGGAAAGAGCCTGTGCAAATTCTTCCCAGTGCAAAGTGAACAGTCAATCACTTTTATAAGGACAGGAACAACTGAAACTATCCATTCGTATACTTTCCTTTAGTCAACAATATTACCTTTAGTAATCTGGGGAATGTGCATCCATAAATTACAGAAAGTGTTATTGCATTGCTGAATAAACAGCAACATTTCCATCAGCAGCAGTGGCAGCCCCACAAAGGTATAACAAACAGACTCAATCATTTTCTTGTCAAGCTTTGCAATGACTGCAGAGTTTACTGCTAGAGATAATGTTGCTTTCCTCAGCATTGTGTGCCAAACTGCAAACTGCTTATTAAAACAAAACCTCTTTTTCTGAGCAGCATGAGTTGGATAATCACTTATTGCACTCAAGAAAAAACAGGTTTGATGCCCAGAGGTGGTGAGCAATCAAGCATATGCATTAACATTTGGTTTGTAAAAACTGGTTAAAAAAAGCAAGTGATCTAAAAAGGAATTATGAGAGCCAATGCCCCAGGTTGATCATTTTCCATGTTAATATATTGTTACTGGTAACCTGTCTCAAACTAATATACTTTTAAGAGAGAACTTAAAGGAGGACAGGAGTGAAATATAAATCAACTCTTGCAAATGAGATACGTTCTCTTAAACAAGTTTTTTAAGATGAACAATGGTTTTGCCTTTTTGCATTCCAGGTACAGGTGGCAACTTGCTTTTCAGAGAAGGGAAAAAAAATGGTAAACTTAAAAACTAGTCAACTGTGTCAGAGATACTGCTAAAGCACAAATCTATTATTACCATCCAAAGAAACAGCTTGGCATAACTAAGCCCACGAATACTCCTGAAAACCCAGTTCAATTTTCTTTGCTTAAAGCAGATTGACAACCATTTTACTTGGTTGAATAACAGGAAAGCCTGAGACACAAATGAGCAAGCTCTGCCGTGTCAAGAAAACAGTGCTGTAACGCAAGCCATTATTCCTGACTTGAGAATGGCTCCTTTTTTTCCTCTTTTCATTTTCTTAATGATTAGAGATATATTAATATAAAGGTAAGCAGACAGCTTTCTCTCTACTATTCCAGCACTGCTGATTTCCTTCTGGCTGAGCTATCAGCTGCTCAAGAAAGGAGCAACGTCCAGATAATGGAGATTTCAAGACTATTATAAGTTTGAGCAGAGAATGGCCAGACTCTCAAAGCAACATAAATAAAGAACCAAAGAGGTTGACAACCTCTAGCAGTCACATGAAAACAACAATTCAGACCCATGGCGTATCCAAAAACAAGAAAGTGAGAAGCACCAAGGTCTGGGTTCCAGAAGCTCAAAGGCTTCTGTCATCTTCACCATGTGACATTCCAAATTTACAAAATCATCTTTGATTCCAAAATATTTTGAGTGATATTTTCAAGAGTATTCACGTGGTCTGAGAAACTAAACACCAACAAAAGTCAATTTTGCTTTCTGTGGAGAGCAACCATCCTGTAGTTAGATATACAGAGTGCTTGCATTGGTTATATCTTAAAGTTACTCCATTAAAAGAAGGTTTAATTTATGCCAATTGACACATCTGTGCTTCTGTTCAGCCATGACTCCACATTCATACAACCAGAGTCATTACATCAATGTAAGCCCCTAAGATAAAGCCTCCAGGCCAATTTGGAGTACGATGATAAACACTAAAATGTTTTAAACTTGGTTAAATGCAAAATTACAGCAACATTCTGATCAGATTTTCTTGTCAAATGGGATTAACGTCAATTAAGCAGTCAACTAAATACATTCATAAAATACCTTTGTAGCTATTAATATTTTAAAAAGCATTGAAAAGAATAATCCATTTCCTTCACCACCCCCACTCTTAAAGGAATATACAGAAAATTAAATGCCTGCACAGTGGTATCTGCCAGAGTTACAGTGAAACAACAACCCCCCAATCCCTCTCCAAGGCAATGACAATCAGAGTAACCCCCTTTTTTGCTATGTTCATGCTTATTTCCTTTCCCTCAATGTTTTGTGCTCCTTACGCCTCAGTCCTTTGTCTCCTAGAGTCACTCTTTTCCACCAGGATCGGGCACCAACAGGGCCCTTTGCTTTCCCAGGCAGCCTTTTTTTTCCAGGATCTGTGCACGAACTCATGTTTTTTTTCTCCCTAACTCAAAGCAGTCTTCAATATTATTTTGCCCATTTCCTTTCACATCTCCTTACTCTGTCCCTGTCATCCTTTTCTCCACTTGCTGGTCTTCTCAGGTATTCATATATTGAAACTAACTTCTTCATTCTCTGTTTTTCTCATTCCCACTCCTGCTCACGTTCCTCAAATGTTTCCTTTTGTTCGTGCTACTTTCCCTTTCTCTTGCCCCAAAATAACCATTTTTGTACAAGAAAAGCATCACAACAAGATATTATTTGAGAAAACATAACTCAAAATCATCAATCCAAGTATAAAGTTCCATGAAAAAGTCAATTTTCACATTGATATATCGCTGAACATACTGCTTCAAAGAGAGCAAGTGTTCCATGTATAAAAGGAACTCTTGCATTGCAATGCGCCTGAATCTCTGACACTCTGAAATAAATGCACTAATGCATCCACCTTTGCTATCCTTAAGTAACACCATCCCACTCAATAATTAAATATGCAAAAGCAGAAGAAACAGTTAATCTGCAAGATTAACTTGCAGAGCATTAGGAACATGATCTGCTACCCAAAGGTTCCAGAGCATCCTTTAATTCCTATCATTATCTACTGACATGCCCAAATGATTCCTTGGCTACTTGTTAATAAAAGAATCAGAAGGTGCTAATCTCATTATCGCCTTGTCAGCAGTTCCTGTCAGAGTGTTGTTGCCCATTAATCGCCTGCTGCTGCAGTCACTCAGCACTGCCATGCACCCTCCCAAACATGTTTATTCCTTTACTTGCTAACCAGCATGTTACACAACCGCAAGGACTAACACAAGGTTTCAGAAACAATTATTTACTTTCGTTTATAGCACCACAGATATTATCCCATAGGTCAAAGCACGTTAGCTAGGCTGCATCTCTGAACTGTTTTGAGGGACTCTTCCTAAATTCCTACTCAATTAACTTCAACCAGGATAACCTGGCCAAAAAATTGCCACCACATGGGAATCTTCAGGAGAATTGTGCCCAAAGCATGGGCACAATTCAGTGAAAGCTGCCATTCACTGTTCAAATTGAAGAGTACATAGTTATTCCTCCCACTTCAAACAGCAGACATAATTTATTCAATAATATAGTTTTCTAACCTAATTTAGAGCTTATATATCCCAAAACACTTTTCTCAGTTCATGCTGACAGGAATTTGAGAGAGAACCAAGATGATTCAAAACTTCTCTCTGGTTAGTGTATTTAATAAACACTAATTACTCACTGAACCCCAAAGGTAGGCCAATATGCAAAATCCATATAAATGAGATTATTATTTTTGATTAATGAAAAAGAAGGTAATCATTATATAACATAATGCAACAAAAATAAAGCAAAATAAAGGGAAGAAAAAATGAAAACATCCTGCCAAAAGACAGAAGTATATACAACCTGTCAAACACAACTCTATTTCAAATGGATTACAGTTTTCAAAAAGGAGTGCATGAAATTCAGGTATATAACATCTGTTTAACAGATCAAACATGGGTAAGCACGCCATGATGGTACAATAAGAGCAGATTTTTATTATTTTTTTTTTTTAAGAATCCTCGTCTGCAGCCCCAGCTCTCCCTCACCCAATAACAGGTTTCATTAGAACTACGAAGAATCATTTTGTAGATCCTAGGAGACTTCTTGGAATCGTCCAAAATATCTTGCTGTTGCATCCACTATCCTACAGCCTTTGAAAGAAAAGAACCAACCCTTTGAGACTGAAATTCTCTCCTCTCTCGGGGGAAAAAGAAAAAAAACACAGTCCAAGCCAAACATTCAAAGAAAAACAAGCCAGTCAATATTTTACTTTTATTCACATGAAACAGCATCTCTTTCTGCCTTCCAAACACCACATACTGCTCTTTACATAGGTACATAGCTATAATAAGGCCATAAAGCAGACGTGAGAGGCAACAGAAGGGAGGCATCATATTTCCCAACTGTTGAACTTCACAGCTAGCTTAAGAGCTATGCCCAAATACACTGAAAAGAATGAAACTGTGTCTGCTGACCACATAACTCCACCTCTGTGATCCAACCCATGTGAATTTTTCCATGTGGTATGCAAGAGACATTACATAAAAGATATTTCTTTGTGTCCCATCTGTTTTACATGTTTTAAGACAACTACCATAACCCTTAAAGCTGCCACCCTAGGAACCACAAAATCACCTCAGCTCAACTGGAAGTATAACACACATGGAGGCAATGTGTGTGGAAGATGGACTTGGATGCCATGCGTGCTATTGGCTCTGACAATATCTAAACATCAATACAATTGATACAGCATTCCCTGCAATATTTTTATAGGAAAGAATCTGTTAAAGAAAATGGGTATCCTAGGTGAAAGTTTTGAAGAATTTTCTTAACTCATTTGAAAAATCCAAACCACATACAAAGAGTGGAAAAATCTTGTGGTCACGTATAGATAGAATATAACCCCCTCTTGATCACAAAATACCATTTATACTTCTGGCAATACTCAACATACCCTTCAACAACAGAATCGCAAGAGATGACTTCTGGTATTCAACCCCTCTCCTCCTTGACCAAGCTTGACCAAGATGCTCAGGATAATCTGTGACGGTGCCAAGAAGCGAAACAAAGCATACCAAGTAGGTAAGCTGTCAACTCCAGTCCTGTGGGATGACTAAATATTGTGCAAGCTCATCATTCTACATTTTGCTAGTGAGTATCAATGGATATTTTTGGCATTCTCCTAGAACATCCAGTAAGTTCACATGGAGAACTTGTATCCACTTGAAAAACTTTGATAAATAAGAGAGAAGGAAAGAAATGTTATTAGAATGAAAATCACATTTGCATTTCAATCAAGGCATCCCATGTTTGCCATAACACTACTACATAGTTGAGTAGCACAAGATTGTGAAATTGTTTTGGCTGAGCCAACAGTAATAAAGATGATATGAATTCTAGAACCATTTAGTAGGAGCTATATTATAAAAAAATCAGTTTAATCATGTTAAATGTAGGGGGAGGGAAAAGTAGGGTAAAAGGAATATACAAGCAATTTACTTGCAGGCACTTTTAACAACATTATTTAAGCTTGTTTTATCTGCATAAAGAATATCCCAATATGCTTGTTAAGTGAAATGAAAATGCAAAGTGTTTCAAGTAGCATAAAGACATTAAAGAATGCCTTAAAGTGTATGAAAATTTTATATGAGCTTCTTATTACAGTTGATTGCTGAACTGACGAGGGAAAAATGTATCTTAGGTTTCCCTCCACTTGTACATTAATAAGCATTTTTTAAGCACCGTTCTACAAAGAAACTGAAAAACTTAAATTTGAAAGCACAGCTCTGACTTAACTAATAATAAATAATGTCAAGATATACTTTTGTTTTGGAGAAAGGAAAGACCTCTCCTGATCTTTTATTATTCCAATTTATTTTACAAAAGGAGATGCATGTACCTTGTTGAGTTTATATTATGCTATGAAGAATACACTAGATTTAAAGCTACAATCACTAATTAAACAGTGCTTTTTAAAATGTAAAAAACGAGAATACAAAAACTAGGCTTTATTGGGGAAGCTCGAATAGAGGCAGAACACCCTAAAATGTGAACTAAATTCCTGATGTGGATGATCATTTCCTATTTCAGTCCCTTGTAGGGGAAAGAAGTTTTCAGCTTGGAAACTTAGTTGTCCAAGCACGACCAGATCTTTCAGAGACTACCTTTTTAGTGTGAAAGGTTTCTTTTTTTCACTATTATAAAAACTGCAATTCAAATCCATTGTTCTATATTAAAGGACCAAAGAGGGACTGAAGGTATCCAGACCCCCTACAAAAACCCACTCATGTGCAGGGCAAACATACAGCATCTGTAGGATCAGAAATGTCTTTAATGTGGTCAGCTACTGCAGTCAAAGAGGATCCAATGCCTTACAACGGGATAGAGCACATGCACATACTCAAGTTTATCAAGCAGACAAAACAGTGACATAAAAATATACCTAGCCTCGTAACTGTGCTCTTCAGCCATGTCTCCCAGGTCCTCCTTTGGCCTGTTTGATTAGGATTTAGCCAGTGCTGACGGATTATCTTTGGAAAGGCCCCTGGCTGTGCCAAAAAGAACAAGTTAAGCAAAGGATTAACCAATACACCCTCACTAATGCAGTCAAACTGTCACCAGGATCAAAGACTTTCACAGAGACAGAAAGTAATTTAGGCAAGTGTCCCTCCACAAATTAATGCAAAAAAATACTACAACAATCAAGCTGTGACTGATGAAAGAGTATACTGGCTTGTTTTCACTTTTCAAAATAAAAAAAAAGAAAAATCCTTGTATTTAGGTGAAGATACGTATTTCTCTGAAGTAGATACCTCCATCTTCTCAGAATTCCTATTGAGAATAAGACATTGTAAGGAAATCCAAACACAATATCCTTACAAAGTGAAAGCATTAAACAGAAATTCAACTCACCTAAGGAAACAGATTTTAAGAGTTCATTGTTAATTTTACTTCATACTGAAAAAAATACAACGTAGGATGACACATTTGCAGTCACAGTTATTTCAGTGACAACAAAAATTTGGAGGAAAAGTAGCCGTAGAAACCGCATCTAAATTTTACTCAAAACATGTAATTTTTATTAGGTGCTGTATGATGGACATTATGTAAGAATTAAACTGAAAAATTCTTTATGCCAAAACTGCAGAAGGATTCCTATTGCAAGGAAAAGGTAACGGATAATTATAATTTAAAAGAGCATGTTAAAGTCAATGCTTTTCAAAAATATCTTGGGAAACAAATAATTATACAAACATGAGGCAACTAATGTTTTCAGTCATGTTTTTAGCTTGTTACAGTATCAACACACTAATGATTTAGATCAAATATACTGATTTTAAATATATCTCCTAATGATATGAGTATTAAAAATAGACCGTGATGTTCTGGTTTACCATTGAAAGAACTGCAAATACTGAGATTTCAGTGGCAAATCCTAAAAGCCATAACACACAAACTGGAGAAAGGTTAAGTCTACTTTGGAAGTCATCTTAGCATTTCACACTGCAATACTCTCTGGAAGAAATTATCCTCTTTTCTCAAAGATGTAGCATAAAAAACAAATGTTCATGCTAGGTTCTAGCATGAAACGTGTACTAAATAAAGTAGTTGATAAACGTATGACTGGCACTTTTGAGAACCAGTCCATCTGTTACAAGTTTATAGCCAGATATTCCTAGTTACCAATCACTCACATGCCCTTGGTAAATTTTTTATTATGGATTCTCCTTGGTACTTGGTAGTAGCTGCCATACAACTTGGACTCGTATACCTAGTATAGGTCTGCATCATTCCTGTAATTGCCTCTTATGAAACGAGTGATAAAACTGCACAGCCTCAAAAACCCAATTAGTACAACTATATAAAAGTGATATATAAATATCTGATATATAAATAACTTCCTTTAAAATGATCAAGACTGTGCAATTTTAACTCACAAGCCACTTTGAAGAAATATTACAGCTTTTGCAGGAAAGCAAAATCCAAAATGTGGAGAATGCCCACAAGCACCGCCAGCATTCCACATAACAATCCAAAAAACTCATGTTTTTAGAACATTGCAAATAAAGTTGAAGCCAAAGCATTCCTAAATAAGATCTCTCTGTTTGGATGCATCCTCTGCAAAACCATGTCAGGAGCTCGAAGCAGCAGCTGTCCTAGCTGCTCCACACCAGCCGCCCGGTGCCAGGGTTGCTCTGTACCAGGGCTGACCTGCAGTCAAGCCGAATGTGCTCCCATACATCATACGATAAGGCTGTTAGCTTAGAACATGAGAACGCAAATATGAGACTAATTCCCAACAGTTACTTTAATGTTTGTCCAATATAAACAAGCCACTGCAATTTTTTTCAGAACACTTTTAAAAGAAAGTGACTTAGCAATAAAGGCAGATAAAAAAGACATGGAAAATGGAAGTAGGGGAGAAGAGAAAAATTCTAAGACCCACAATTAAACCTGGCACTAGACAAACACTGTTGCATAAACTCTACCCCATCCATCAGCGCTATGAAGGGAGGAGACTACAATGGTACTTAACAGAGCAACTCATCTTGCACTAAGTTTCTGCCTTCGTACAGTACGCCAATATCTACTAAAACCTACATTCCCCTTTCATATGCTTCTTACCTAAACCTTCCAGCTTATACA
>JAWLRI010001043.1:665286-701029 GCA_034781795.1 Crypturellus tataupa
AAAAGGAAGAAAAAGTTTAGAAATACTGCACAAATCTCCTTTTTTTTTAATTATCTCCTCGTTCAAACAACTTGAATTATTGAGGAAGAAAAATCCTTAAATGCAAATATATTCACCTTAGAGAGATGTCTGGAGTCTATACAGTCTTCTACATTCATCTGCAAATTCATCTGCTTTCAAAAACGATCACATCATTAAACAAATGCAGCCATACACACATCATTAAAACAATTAAAAAAAGAAAAAAACTTTTGTAGCATCATAGAACAGTAAATAATGAATGACTGGCAAAGTATTGTCTTGATCTGGCCAAAACATGCTTAAAAAGAATAACAAAAACTTTTGTAAAAGTTGTAGAAACATTTATGTGGCTCAATCAGCTTGTAAAGAAACTCTCCATGGTGTTTTAGAAATTAAAGCCAACAATTTTACAGGATTTAGTTCTTAGGACTGTTCCCTGCTTCATCCAGTCAATTCATGCAACTGCTTCTTAATAGGTTTTTGTAGCAGTGCTCAACAGTTGTAATACCAGCTACAGGTTTCCTTTGCATCCCCAGAATATGCCCATTCATCCTCCTGCCTCCAGAGCAGCAAACCAGACCATCCACAGCTATCTTAAAGATAACTTCCCTCTATTCTTTACAGCTGAAAGGAGGCATATGAAACACAATTCAGGCATTTGCTTGTTTTACAGCAAAATGGGCAGCAAATAAGAGACCAGTTTATTACTCAGATAACTGAGCATTAGAATTTTTGAAATCTTTAACAAGATCTTCCAAGAAAATTTATTAATTTTGTCAGAAAAGAAAATTTTAAAAAATGTGTTTGTCATGCAATTACACACACATCCATCACTAACTTAAGTCTCTGGGGGCCTGATAAGACTCTTAGCACAAACTCACTGAGCCTCTCCACGTGTCTCCCCTGTGTGCTTATGCTCAGCTCTGAGGGAACACTAGATTTCTTAAACACCTTCCTTACACGGATTTGAAAACTATCATTATTCATGATCGCTTCACAACTGATCCTATCTGAACCTCCTCCCTTACACGTTCACATCTCGTTACACCATAATTACACAGAAATGCCTTGTCCAAGAAAGCATCAAAATATGATCTCCTACCTGAGGCAACAGGAACACTCTGGACCAAGTTTTCACACCACCAGTATTCAGGGTGTGCAATTACTACACCTACACAAGCAGTTTCACGTGGATTTCATGAGCAACTGTGCACATTTTAGCAAATCTTAGTGCATATACCGCAAGGATACAGAAAACTGAAGTATGTTTTTAAAGAAGATGATTGCCAATGCAAGAACAAGTGTGTTACTGATTAGAAGTTATGAAGTTGACCACTAGTACATTTCTAAATAAACCATACACTGAAATAGCGATCGCCACAACAGGCTAAAATAGCGATCGCCACAACAGACTAATGCTAGCGCACACATCCATCTCTGCCAAGCTTAACAACAAATGAGTTTTTTAAAAAAATAAAATAAAAAAAAAATGTAGACAGGATTCTTTTTATAAGAGTCATCTATTATTTTCCACCCCATGTCAATACGAGAATTATATGCAATATACTACTTTTTACTCCAGAGAGGGGAAAAAAAAGAGTTACTATTATAAACAAATATTTGATAATTTGTGTATTAATGTGAATGTCTCTGACCTTAAAATAAAACATACATAAAGTATTTTAAAGTATCATTTGATTAGGAAGTAGGGAAGAATTTGCAGCATTACTGTCTAGATTGAAAACTCTTTGCAGCAGAAAGTTTTGTTGCTGTTCTGCCCTGCACAGGGCTCTGCAAAGAGGGTCTAGGTGCAACAGTGACCCTTTTGCCCACTCTCGCACTTGCTGCAGAAGTGATTTCAGAAGAATTTAAAACTGTGCCACTTTTTTTTTCCCCCTGCATGTGTAGTTCGCATCATATCTGAAATTAAAACCAGGTCTTTGCAAGTCAGGCTGAGGCATTCAAGATACAAAGAGTCAGCTGTCAACATTTTGGTCTCAGATTCTAACTTCAGTTAAATGATGACATATTTGATTGCCTTCACCTTTATTTCCATATTTGTAATAAAACCTTACAAATCAAAAACAAGCCTCAATGATAAAAGTCAAAGTAAGCTGCAGTGTAATTATGACTTTGTGAAGAAATGCTTTCTTCAAAATGCCTCGGGGAAGCTTGGGTGTAACTTTAAGCCTTTCATAACCCAGAGAGTGCCAGTAACTTGGCATAAAATCCAGCCTGACTTGATTTTTTCAACAATTACTCTGACTTCCACACCTGAAAAGCTGATATTATTTCTTTTCAATCATTTCCAAATTAAGGATCGATGGAAAAAATGTACTTCACAGCAACCCAGTTATGCAGAGCAAAGATCTGCATTTAAAGATTTGGGATATATGTAAGATAATATACTACAAGCCAGTTTCCAGAAGTTTATATAGCCTGAATTAAACAAAAATCAAAGGTAAATCACCTCCCTAAGGATTAAAGTCTCTTTACACTGTATATAGACAGCAAACACCACAGTATTTTCAGCTGCCCTTATACTAAGCTTACAAAAATAATTCAGCTATACCCTACAGAGTCCAGATTTAGAACAATGTTACAGATCCTGTTTTCAATTCTTTCATATCAAAATGAAAATGATCCTACTATAGATTTTATACAGTATTTAATTTGGATTGCATGGCATGGGATGAAAGAGTGCGAGCAGGTGCATCACTACACACAAACTTCATGCCATTCTTTAGGGTTTAAGATACTAAAAGAGCAGCTTCAGTATGAAAACTTTCCCTAGCTTCAGCCACCTGTTCAGTGCCACAGGCAAACGCTGCCAAGACAAGAGCCCCCCTCCAGTGAGGTCATGATTAGAGCTTTCATTTAGATTTATATATGTATTGCCACGTACATAGATGTTTAAAATCTGTGCAGAATCATTTCACAATAAATCAGACAACTTTATGAATCTTCAAAGAAAAAAAATCACTTCTATAAAGCTGAAAGTGTCAGAAAAGAAAAAAAAAACGAACAATGTTAATATATTTTTAAAAAGCACATAAGCTTGGCAGAGTTGCCTGCTACTATCAATAAATGAATAATCCTGCTTCTACTACTCCTTGCAATGAACTACAACGGGCATAGCACGCTAATATACCCACGTAGGGTATATTATCAGCATAAAACAGCTTTGCCAACCTTCCTCTCCTTCCCCATCCTCCTTCCCATTGATTTTTGTTTTTCTTTTGTGTTGTTGTTGCTTATTTGTTCATTTGTTTCTGGGGGGAAAAAGGAGGATCACCTAAAGATAACTTAAGATCTCACCAACCATGAGTATATTTTGCTGCTTCATGGCCCAGGGAGTCAAGGTTTCCTTAGTATAACCCTTACAAACTCAAAGGTTCCCTCCCCCTCACCACTGTTCTGCTCAGAGCTAAATCAGATTTACAACTGTCAAAGCACAGGATGACAGATAAATTAATCTTTCCTTCATGAGTTTACATCTGAGGCATCTGGGCTGCTGATCTGGCCCTAACAAGCAAAGGGTCCCTACGAGCTGTCGTTTAAAGTTGATGCTTTCGTGACTGGAGATGAATTATTGTGTCATGAGAATCCATTTACTCGGGAGCTAGAAGTTGAGGTTTGGGCTTCAGGAGAGGATGACTTCATGGGTGAAGCTCCCCTTGAAGCATTTGTTTAAATCTTGTTCTGGAGTTACCTATACAACACTTGGACTTTCCAGAACATTTACAGAACAAGGAAAAGCCCTTTCCTTCTTCAAAGACATGTTTTCCCTAAGCCTAGCACCAATAGAAGGAACAAAACCTCGCCATACAGCAGCTGAATACTAGCTCCCTTTCTTCAGTTAAGGTTGGCTACCCAAACATCATCTGCTAGGCGACTGTCTGCCATGAAACAACTGTTCTCTGCAATTCGACGGGAATGTTTCCTTCTGGAGAAGCATGGAGTTCAGAAGGCAGGAGAGGAGAGCACTGCTCCACCCCTGAGCAAGGGCAGTACCTCAGCTGCCACGCGCTGGGGCAGCAGACACTCTCACGGGAGCCCTGCAAAGCGGCCAGGGAGCAGTTCTGCGCGTCCAGGCTCAGCGACCTGCAGCGACAATGCGGCTATCAAGCTAATCGAGGATCTATAAACCAAACAAGAGGATAAGCTACTGAATACTGGGAGACACTGACTGACAAACTTCAGTCCACGGAAAGAGTCGAATCCCAAAACGAATCTATTTAATTAGTTTACTCATTAGTTAAAAGAAAAATAGCTCTTCAATAGTATCCATTCATCACCTCACTGTGCTTCACCAGCCCACAAGGGCGACTGCTGAGAAGCAGCAGCTTTAGCCTGTTTAAACTGAATATTCCTCAATCGCATGTTCCTCAGTCCTGCTAAGGACATGGATCCAAGCCAAGCCATCATCAGGTAGGTAAGAGGCAATTAAGTGGTGAAAGAACAGAATCAATATGTGAAATAGATTCATATCTATCTAGTTTTTTTTAATAATTTGGGGCAATAAAATCTCATAAGTAATGGGAAAAAAATGAATGTATTTCAAGAAAAAATAGTAATGATTTTTGCATCAAAGTAGAAAGAGAAATATTTTGGGTAGGTGAGAAAAACAAACTAAAAAAAAAGTCCCTCTCAAGGAATCATTTTCTAGTGCTTAAAAGTATCTAATAAAGCAAAACCTAGCTGTTTTCTCAATAGATAACCCAGTTTCAGGCAAGAAAGACCAGTGCTGCAAGCTGGTATTAGAATGCTAATATGAAAACAGAAGCAATCTGGAAGAAAACAGGCTTTATTTTTGATATTTGATTTGTGACTTTCTCCATCTTTTTAAGCATAATCCTCTTTAAAGAAGCTTTAATTTTTAAATATCCCTATTGTTCTTTTATTTTTTCTTTTATTTTTTCAATAAAGAGCCTCTTTCAAAGGCTCAGAAAAAATGCTCAAATGAATTAATGCAGATCTGTGTTAAAACTACTCACCTTCCAAGAAGACACCCAGTTTTCCCTTTTGTGCTGTCATTAAAAACTTGATCAACCACGAAATCTCAACAATAGTCCATGTCCACGCTATGTCCTCCCTTGAAATTTCCTCAGTACTTGCTCCTTCCACGGCTCAATCTTTTATTAAACTTCCCTCCTGTTTTTTTCAAAGTGATGGAAAGGCAGGTGGTGGATTCAACAGAATTTGAAAATTATAAATATTATCAGTACACAGATCTCTTACTTAACATTTAGGCTATAAGACAGCTTTAATAAATTTAAAACACAAAAGGCAAATGGAAGGATGTTTACAATAGAATTTATTTTCCACTGATCACCATATACAATTCCCATTGAGCTAAATCACCCCACTTCAATATCCAAATGCCAAACTGCATCGGTTCCAACTCTACTTGCATTTTCAAGTTTCTATTAATTCAGCTAACAAGTATGACTGACTTTCTCTCATGTCTTTAAGAGAGATGTCTGCAATACCGTACGCACAGCAACTGGATAAAATATTTTGAAAACCTCCTTTCTATTGATAGACAGTATAACTGCTTTTAGAAGTGCTAATTAGAAACTTCGCCCTTAATTTCTTTGAAGCTGATCAAATTGCCTTTGTGGGTTTTATGCAATGCTAAATTTAGTTTACTTCCAAATGTGTTAGACCAAGTAGTTTGCACTGCTGAGGTTCTAAATATAAGCCACTATAAAAATCAAAAGGACTATTCCTTATGTCAATACAAGTAATATTAAAAAAAAAAAGAGTACTACAAGCAGATCTAAGCAAAAAACATACATCTACATACTTATTTTTAATTTGACTTCCAACAGTATTTCTTTCTTCAAACTAATGCAAGATCTATAAGACGTAAAGGAAAGAGAAATCAGTTTGAGGTATTCATGACTTTAGTCATTCTTTCTCAAAACAACAGATGAAATAAAATGTATGACATTCCCAAAGAGGGAGTTTCTACTGTAATTCATCTTAAAATGCAATGTTCTGTCATCTCCAGTAACACTTACTGAAAGCAACCATCAATACTTTTTGTCAAAAACCTGCACTCTGTGTAAAATGTTCCATCAATCTCTATTTACATAAAACAAAAAAACTTTCAGTGTGGTTCTAAAGCAGAACCATTCAGAGTCTCTGTCTTCCGTTTCCATGCTCTGTTGAAAAATTATTTTGACTGGCACACACCAAAAAAAAAAATCCTAATAATTTACAGTAGGATTTTTTTAAATGAAAAGCCAGACTAAACAGACTTTTTCTTTTGCATCGATCAGTCTGATAAAAATGAAGCATTTTTATCTACTTCCAAATCCAGCACTTCTTTTGTATATGAACAATCTAAAATAATTAACAGTGAAAAATTTTGCAACTTATATACTATTGTGCATCTTGTGCTTATCTAGAAATACAAAAAGCACTCAGAGATGCCACCTCAAAATTGTACCCACATGATCCAAACCATAAATTTAAATTAGAACTAAATCACAGAAAGAAGAATATTCATGTCAATGTTCTTATGTTTAGGGGCATAGTTTTTCTAATCCTCATTGCATTAGAATGCAACACGTAGTGCATTCATAGTGGCCCTTAGCTAGGAGGCACTAGCAGATCAATACTCAAACAGTTGTTGACCTGTTATTGACCACATACAGAAATTAACTGATCAACTTGAACAGGGCAGGGGCCAGTTTTCCTAATTCTGTCCCTTGGAGTTCAGAAGGCAGCTGCTCTGGTGCTTTCTCACCTTATCAAAGGAAACCATGAACTACCCTTTGTAATTTAACCATGTTGTTAGGCGTGGAAGAAACAAGAGTGGGATAGGCAATCAAAGGGTAGAAGAACATGGACAGATCATAGAGCCCCAAAGAGCATGCTGTCCTCAAGAACAGGCCTGCAAGGTACAGCATGGGACCTGGTTCTTCCTAGTGCCCTGAAATGGATACAACAAAACAACTATTTAACAGTTTCTTTATTCCTGAACAATTTTGATTTATGATTTATTGGGGTTTATGTAGTCTTTCTACAATTACTTATATACATATTGTGATCAACACTTTACTTCATGATTTGTATTAAAAAAAAATAGGATGAAATGAAAACTTTCTCTCCTTTTTTAGAGCACCTAAAGTCAGCCAAAGACTTAGAATGTCAAGATGATATCACCCAAATATCAAGATGTATCACCCAAATTCTAGCCCCTCTAGATTCACTCTATCAGCAGACCATTTGCCAGAATTTACTTTAGAATGTACAAGTTTCATCAGCTTCCTTGTTGTTATGCAAATGTTTAACAGCTTCAAAACGAGCAAGAACTCCAAGAACCATCCAGATTAGTTCTTAGGTTGCTCCTCTCCATTTACAGAATTTTGTAGAAGCACAAGATAGGTTGTGCTTCTCAATATTTTTGGTCTACGGACAACACAGACTCAATGAACAAAGCAAACAAGCTCACATAGACGTAAAGACAAAAACCCCAAAGAATCTAAGACAAAAATGCATTCAGTTAAGTAGGGATCTATCATTTTAAGATATCCAGAAGATAACAAATAGCTTAAATGAAGCCATGTAATACTAATGGAAGATCAGACACAGAATTTAAAAGGTCTTGTAATAAATGACGATTCTCACTTCTCAGATTCACTTCTCTGGAGAGTCAATAAGTCTTCAAGATATGGATTCATACTTCTCCTAATTCCCACCCCACTAAAAAGAAAGAAAGAAAAAAAAACTTCCCAAACTTCACCCAATAGAATAGACAATATTTTAGAAAATTCTTTTGTTATTGTAGTGATATCTGCCCATTTCTCTTTAACAGCTGCGGTAAATCCAAGTAAAATAAATAGTCATCAGTTTTCTGCAAGCTCTCACTTCCACACAGGTATTCTTCCAATGAGCTACAGTTGACATAAAGCACACACTCCATTTGCTGGCAGTGTGGTATCACTTGGAGATCTATAGAAAAGTTCAGAAACCAAGATCAAAATATTTCTTGCTCCCCTCTCTTATGGGACATGGACTCAAGCCAAAATTTTTCTTCTATATTTTCTTCTATTCTTGTTACAGGAATTTAACTGACTTTCCTAGCTCTAAAATAAATAGTTCATAAATCAGTAACTAAAATTAATTCGACTTCAAATCACAGTACTAACACTAGTAGTGCCTTTGTTGCAAAGGCACCCGTGTTAGACTTTTCCTATTTTTATGTGTATCTTATTTATAAATTACTAATGTTTTTCCTGAGGTCAAATGGCTGAAATATCTACACCAAACCATATCCCTGTCAGCTGAAGGTAAAGAAAAAAAAAATCCCCAGTACAAATTGACTCAACGAGGGGGAGCTATTAACCATGAATACACAGGTGGTGATTCTGTATCACCATCGTGACTACATAGCTGAATACTTAATACTTACCCTGCCTATTACAAGTGAACAGTTACAAAGTGGCCACCTAAATTTGCAGACATTATAAAGAATTATTTTTGTAGACAGTCAAAAGAAACAAGAATAAGTCGTTTAGCTAGGAAGAAAAAACATCACCACCACAATTTTTCACTGCATTCTCTTCCTTTCAAATAAAAAGACCTGTACTTACACAAAAACCTCAACTGCAGATCAAGGAATACTTTTTTCAAATTACATGAAAATCAAGACCAGCTACACTGTTAAAACATCCCATTACATGAAACATAGTAATAGTTTAATTACAGCAAATATATTCAAGTCAAAAAATTGTAGTTCACAATTTTAACCGTATTTGAAAGCCATTAAACACTCAAAAATTGGTGCATACCAATCATTATAATACCTAGACAACAAATAAACAACAGAGGAGCAGCATATAATGCTACTACTGGCACTTTTCTTTGCTATTAATAAGGAACGTACCAGGAAATTAAAACACGAGCTTTGAAAAGGCAGAAGTTCCAAAGGCCCCAAGAAGTCTGGGTACATGATCAGCAATGCTGTTGTACAGAGGAGACACCAACTAACTAAGGATGCCTCCTCCTTCATACTTCCAAGATCATACTATTAATTCACACGTTTGCATATCTATCCACTCTAAGTTGGACAGATATGCACTCCACAATAAGGCTGGCTCCCACAGAAACATGGCCTTGAAAACAGGTGCATTAAGCAGGGGTGTAAAAAAAAAGCTACCCCCGGACATCTGGAGGGTGGAAAAAATCAAAAGCAATCAACTCTGCTGGGAAGAACAAAGTTTTCACTTGCCTCAGTAGCAAGGTCATTATTAAATATTTTTAAAATTATCACTGCTTCAAAAAATTAAGAGACCATAAGCAATCGTGCAAGCAAGACGACTAAAGCAGCTGATTTTGGAACATTTTTTTTTCCACAGCAATGTGATCAAAATGATTGCAAAGGCTTTAAAAAGGCTGACCAAATGAAACTGTAATAGCGGTGTAATAGTATTTAGATTGCTGTTGCGCAGTCATTTCTCCAAAACACAAACTCTAATTTTTCAAAGCAAATAAAGCTTTACCCATTAATGCTTGTGATGAGAACTAGCACAATGTTGTATTGGGAAGTTTTCAGGCTGATGTTAAAAAAAAAAAAATGCCAGTTTAGCTTCATTTTCTTTTCCCACTAGCTGTGTGAGCTACAATGCTAGTATTTGACTCAGCAGTTTAACTTCAAGGGATTCCCAATCATAGCTAACCCAGACAGTGCATCTATTAACATCCTGGCTTCATCAGCTCAAGTTTTAATAGAATCGTCTATCTATTCTGGCCAAGCCTTGAGCAGGGCACTTCCGAAGAAGAGGAAGGGTTTCAGTGCCAGCAACACTATTTGGTTACGTAGTATAGAAACATAACAGTTCTTCCTTCAGTAAAAACCAAGCGTCCCCCCAAGCAGAGATGCAGAAGACAACACCTTAGAATGAGATCCCTGAAACCCAGACAGATTCTGAAGACTGAGAAAAGGCCACTTGAAAGATTCACTGTGATTCACTGTTTCCTTCTTAAGTCTGTACTTAATTCTAGTTTCATTCCTCTAACTCATAAGAGGTTGCAATAGATCCCCAACTCTCCCACCAGCGTGTTCTCTGGAACACCTCCCAGAGTCATCTGGTCGATCCTTTCCTTCCCAAGCAAGTGCTTTTGTGCCACGTTACAAACCTGACAGCACACGGGATGGACCTAGCAACACAACTGGAATGGGCCAGCTGTCAGTGGAAAAAGATGGGTAGACTGTAAGAAGACAGAGAAAGTGAAAGAACAATGAAAACAAAACCAAGAGCAAACAACTCCTCAAATGCCAGAGAAGCTACCTAGGAGGCGTAAAAAAGGAGGGACAGAGTTTTGCAGCTCTTACTGCTATGATAATTCTACAATGAGGATGTAGCTATCAGGCTGTCATGGGCCACCACCTTCTGGTTTCTCAGAGTCCCACTAAATACCTACCAGAGCAGTTTGCCAGGACTTCCTTTGGAATTGAAATATCCCAATATTGAAATATTGGGAACACGACTCCCAAGAGCCAGGAAGAATGGAGGGACACATCTTCCAGCACTCCTCCTTTCTCCCCACACCCGTGGTGAGCGCTGGCCCAACAGCAAGGGCCCAGCAATTCCCAGATGAATTTGAACTATGGTGTTTCCACTGCAACTTGGCTCATCTCAACCATCCATACTGGCTCTGTAGTGAAAACATACTGAATTCAGGTAACACTTTGATATGGAGTATGAAGGCACAGAAGACTTCACATGACAAATAATTAAGACATATTGGCTGACCTCGAGTAGAATGGGAAGTGGAAATGTCTTGATCGAGCTCATTTACTGGTTTTTTTCATTAGTTCAGCAAGTTCTTTCTTTCTGTGATGTACCAAAGTTTTGGATACACCCACATAGCAAAATTAACAACTCACTTCTGATCCCTGGGGATGTTTTAACAAAATCCACCAAAAACAAAGAATATAAAATGGGAAGAATATTATTTATCTTTCCCAAAGCCTAAAAATCTTTCAAGTGGGATTTGTACTAAAGCCTACAGAATCTTCAAGTCTAGGATTTGGCTGTAACGACTGGACAGTAAACAGAACTGGAAAAAAAAATCTATACATTGCTTAAATAAAAATATCCTACATGGAGTGACTGGCTTTGCCTTCCTTCCATAAGCATTCAATAAAAGTATTCAGCACTGCATCTGTCAAACAATGCATGCTACTGGCATAAAATTCCTCAGCCCATAGAGGAGTGCTAACTTCTGTTTTTAATTAAATATGTGTATAAATATATATATATATAAATTAAAATTAAAATAATAAAACTGACAATCTGGCAAGCTTAATACACTTATTAAATAAAAACAACAACAAAAAAGCACACACAGAGCTGCTCCAAAACACAAATATCCATCACTGTTTTGTCCTTCTCCTGTCACCATTCACAGGCCAGCATAAAGCTACAAGATGAAAATCATTAATTTTAGTCATAATGCAAAAATAATCCAAACCAATTGCCTCTAAGCTCGCTAAAATAAGAAGTGAGCAAGTCTGATCAATGACTTGCAATTAAGATGATGAAAAATGGCTGCTGCATTTGCTTAAGTGAACCTGAAAGCCGTGCACATACAACACTGCTCTTTGTTATCTGTGGTTGAAAGCCATTATAGATAAAAGAATCAGCTACATGAAATTTTGAGATTCATCCCAGGTGGTCATAAAAATAACAGAATTTCAAAAATTTAGAGACTGAACCTATTGCAAGGGTAGAATTCCCACTTAACATTTCCCAAATTAAAAGTCTTTCAAATAATAACAAAAAATCCAAAAGTCTGCATTAGCTAGGGCTAGCTCTTTCCAACCATTTGTTCTGAGACTATCCAACACGCATACAGCACACTGTAAGAATTCAATTTGGAAACCATCATCTAAAGCACAGAGGAGAACAGGAAAGTCATATTGCTATAATGCTTAGATTATCAATCATCTTGACAGTTTATTGGCTTTATCACCACACATACCATTAAAATGATGTCTGGCCTAGAATGTCAGGAGGCAAACATTAAACAGACCAGGATTAAAAAGCAGATCCCAAACAGCACTCCAGTAAAGTTTCCCTTCCACTCTGAAATTAGTTAGAGCTGACTAAGTAACTGGCGCTAGACTTTGAAGAAATATACAGCCTAAAAGGCGCAGAGTCAACACAGACTTGACGAGCTGATAGGTAATGTCATGTTATGGCAACTCTAAGGCTCCTGCAGTTGATTTATCACAGACTGTGCTGCAGAATGATTACTAATAGGGAGGAAGGAGGGGAACGACAACAACAACAAAAAAACAACCTTAACAGCTTAATTTGCTGCTTCTTAGAACCAAGGGCTTGCATGAAAAGGGCCAAGTAAACTCCTTCAAATCATGCAGGAATGCTTGCTTTATCAGTTTTGCAATTATCAACCAAATACACTAACAATAACATTGTATTTTACACTTAGGTAATTTTACAGGAAAATCTAGCAGTGACAGAATATATTCATAACTGTATGAAAAATGTAATGAAAAAAAGACACAAATCCTGAATTTTTAAAGCATAGTTGCATGTGGCAGTTTGGTAACTAAATCCTGACACTATGAAAATTATGCTTCAACAGGGTGCAGTTGAGATCTGTGTCATTTGCTCAGGAACACCCTTGCAGATGCTCAAGAACATGGGGGCAGCTAATTAAGCACAACTTCCTTTTCCCAATGTACCACCACTGAAAAAAAAAAATCTTACATTTCCAAATATTACATTACCAAATATTATTATTTAGCATCCCTTCTCTTCTTCTCCCCTCCTCCAAAATTAAGTGATGTTTACATTAGGCTACTAATTTATTTAGGATAAACATGTCAATTTTAAATTAGAAATAAGATAGTAGCATGCCCAAACAAGCGAACCTGTGAAAATAATTGAGACACTATATTTACTGAAAATAATCTGTTTATATTCTTTCTTATGTCAGTCAAAAACAACAGAAATCTACTCATCTCATTTTAAAGACCTTAATCTAATAGGAACTAGAGTGTCCTATACCAATTACATCTTATCATATACACTGCTTGAAGGAGAATTCTTATTTCTGAAAAGGTGTTGGGAGGTTCAAACTATTTGCCAAACTCTCATAGATCTTTGTTGTATAAACATTAAAGCTTTAATATTTTGATCCTACCACAAATAAGATTCAGCTCTGCAATTATTATCTCATAGTGCACTTATTCATATTTTGAGGGACTGTTTTTTTCAGTACACATTGTCATTTTGAAATTAAAAATTCAGCTGATTGATTCCTAACTTAAGCAAAAGCGCTGAACTGCTGACTTATAAAGACATCTTAACTGACATCTAAACAAGACATTAACAAGGCAGGTAAAAATGTCATCCAGGAAAACTAAAGATATTACTGAGTTCAGTAAAATCTCATAAACCAGTCTGAAGACAAAGAAGGCCCAAATATAAGCTAATGCCCAGAATTTGAAGACTTTCTCAGGCGGACCTTTCACCGCATTTCTCCAGCCTCTGAAGGGCCCAAGAGACCTTCTGAAGGAACACAACAGCTCTGCTGCCTTCTGACCATCACATTTAGGCTAAGGAGGAGCCCTTGGCACTGATCTAACCAGACACACATTCAGCAAGGCGAGGTTAAATGCTAACAGTGTTATAAATGACCACAAATACCAGAAGGGGCCATTGGGAAAGCATCACTCTAGATCACCAGGAAATGCACACAGCCATGACAGTCACTCCAAAAGGGTGACTTGCCAAGACTGCCCAGAAGTGCGTTTCATCATTTGGTCTTCATACTGTCCTAGTACTAGACATTTATTTGGAGGAGAGTTAGAAAAAGGAGGAGAAAAAAAAAGGCATAAGAAAATGTGCACACTCTGCCTGCAACTCTTACCACAGTGTCTTCAGAGCTAGTCAGTAAAAACAACCTTCTCTAGTGGCAGATCAATGCTTGCCATCAGCATTAACACCTCAGCAGATAGCAGTGCAGCTGCACTTGTGCCAGGAGCCTCTACCACCCATTCAGAGCTTCTAAAACACACACTGTGGTTGTGACAACAACTGTTAGAGCCAAACCCGAGATGTTCAGAGGACAGAATCATTTCACTCCACATCACTGCAGCTCTGCCGTGCTCCAACTGCCTGCTCTAGGAGCTTTACCTCTCATACCACAAGCACCACATCTAGCAGGTCCCCAAGGACCCAGGCCTCACTAGCAGTTAATGATGCATTAGACAGCCACCTTGATGCAAACCAGAAGGTGGCTAATGCTCTAACAAAGTGGTCCTAAACTACAGTAACAGACAACATTCAAGGATTACAGCCACTATAAACTAGTAGTCATAGTTAATAACTGTAATATTTCATTAAAATGGTTAGAAATAATGCATACCAGACACCCAAACAATTACTGATTACTACAGTGGTATTACAAAAGTTGTAATATAACACTGAAGGAAAACAAGCTAGCCACTTGCCACGGTACCATGAATACATCTTCTCAGCACCCACTGTTCCTAGTTGTTGCACCACCACAGGCATTAAAAAATAAACAAAATAAATAAAGAATAAAACTGAAACTGTATCAGTACACAGCAAACAAGTAGAATCCCTAGGAGGAGCAGTAAGAGTTCTGCTATGTCCCCATGCAGTCGAGTCAATAAAATTAGCTACATAGCACCCATTTGCTCACACTTTCCCTGGGGAGCGGCACACCGATGGTAGCTGTCTCAAAAGCCAAACTGTAAGCTGGCAGGGAATAACCTGCTTTCATGTAAGAACAGAGTTCACAGAGTTGGTATCATCTAAATAGTAAATGGTAGACAAGAAGTCACATATCGAATTCTTGCATGGTTTAACTCTACACCACAGCTACTTTATTGTGTACATAACCACGCATCTTGCAAATTCATTTACAGAATCAGAATGAATATTCAAAATGTTAAGTCTTCGCTTAAGTATCAAAACCAGTAGTATCTGTGAAGAATATTGTAGCATGATTTGGGTAATGACATCAGTACTTAGGACCAATATTGAGGATGTGGCAAAGCAGTATATCCCCTTAAACAACAAACCCGCCCACAATACTGCTATTGCAAAAAGTCTATATGGAAATGAGAAAAAAAAAATCTGTGTCTATTTAATTTAGCTTAAAAGTTCATTAAATATCAAATTAAATTTGTTATTAGTGACAGGAAACAGAATCCTTCAGAAAAAAATGTGTATTTTGATAAATAAATGGTATATCAAGAATGCTATCACCCATTTATCGGGATTAGATCACATTTTTTTGTATTGGGTAGGCAGTATGAGATAATTACACAGGAAGCACAAGCATATTGAGCCAAAGGAACAAAGACTTGTCAGAATAAAATAGTGGAAGTGCAGTTCCCACAAAAGTTCAATAAAATACTGTTTTACTGGCAATATAGTTTCCCTTTGGTGATGTGCCATATACCCAGAGAACAGGGTAGGCCTATAAAAACTCTGTGGCACGGTGCAAGAGAGGACTCTTAATGCACCCTCAAACTCACAGCTGGCAATGACACAGGTACTTCTTCACATTTTGAGAACACTCCTGTAGTTTTGTAAAAATTGCAAGCAATTCCATCACTGAAGGAAGCTTTAGAAGGCAAAGCTGAGTTAATTTAGTTCCCTTTCTAGCTGGTTGATTAGAATTTTAATTTGGCTTGTTGCTTTTGAGAGCTCGATGAAATGAGTATGGATGAAGTGACTGCTAGTTGCAAAGTCTCAAGATCCTCTGACATAGAAGGCCCTACTAAAACTGCAAACAGAATGTAATTTAGTATTAATGACTTACTTGCCTGAGGAGAAAAAGTTGGAGAGAGGCCCATATCAGTTGCTCTCCTTGCAGTTAAAAGGACTCTGCTAACACAGTGCATATTGCTTACTTTCCTGCATGCTTCTTCTGTGAGGACATTCATCACTAATGAAGTGTGCAACACATACAGTCAATATATGCACGGATGTAAGTCCTAATAATTGTCAGTCAGCAAGCGGGGATGTCCTGCCCACCACAGTAACGAGGCAATTACTCCTATTTTAAAAACAATCCAGCTGTTAGAAACAGAAAGCTATTATTACCTCCACATTTCCTATAATCTGTCAAGATAAGTCTCCAGTTATACATCTCCTGCTAAATCCTCCTCAATGAAGAGGGTAAGGGCAGTTAAGGGCAATAAACCCACTACCCACATGGTGTGAAGTCTTCAAAGGCCTCAAATCATTAGACCTTCACTAGATGATAACACTCATTTGGTGCACATCTAGTGCACCAAAGTGCTTTTAATTTAGCTTAATTTCCTCAAAAGGAGTCTACCTGGCACATCCTTAAATCACCTTCTGAAACAAACCTATTCTCATTAAGCGGGGATACCCAGGGCACTCGCTTCAAAACCACACTGCGTCTCCAAACCAAGACACTGTGCAGGAAAGACACAGATGCAGGAAAAGGTGCAACTGCGGTTCCAGCAGCTTGCAGGAAGGCAGCAGGATAGCTTTCTGAAACCATTGAATCTGGTGACGTGTTACCACCCAAAGTCTAAGAACAGGGTTTGCAAACTCAAGCCAGCCGCCACAGTTCGTCCCTGTGGGGAGCCCCAGGGCTTCCTCCAGCCAGCAGCCCTTCACGACACCCTCCCTCCAGCAGCCGCACTGTGCCCACCACAGGGACGCTGGATCGCCACCCTCGCGCGTCCCTTAAGGGACTTGCTGGGGAAAGCTAGGAAGAGGCAGGAGGGAAGGAAGACACAGGCCAGTAAGAACTGCACCAAGGCGCTACCATCACAAATGGATGGCCTGGAGGCCTCTTCAGGAGGGCTCTGAAGAACAGGACAGTGTGGGTGACAGAGGCATTATCTGACAGGGTCATATGGCACTGCTGGAGGGAAAGGCAGTCCTGTATCCTCACTGCTATATGCCTACCAGGGTCTCGGGATCTGCTGTTTTGACAATCTGATAACATAGGACCATTCTTTTTTGAGTGGGGAAACTACCACAAGCAGCCTTCAAATCCCCAAACATATCTATTTCAGTGTGCAAAAAGACACAGACGATTTCTTCAAATACCACAATATTCCTGGAATAATAATCTTCTTTGACTTAGGAAATAAACTAATAGTTAACCTTCTCATAAGCCTACAACTTCAATAGTATTCATAGGACTAATATTCCCCTACCTATCAATGCGAATTACCGAGAACTTTAGAGGTGCTATGAAAAAATACGATGGTATTAATTTCTGGGGAAAGATTTTATCATCTGTATGGAGCTGTTTACAACACTGTTGTACATTTTACATTGAAGTCTTGCTAAAAAGCAGAAAAGCCCATCATTTAAGAAGCCTGTATAAACTAATGTTGTAGCAATCATTTTCATAAACGGCCTCCCAAACTGCCTTTATTTCCTTTACTCTGAAAACTCATATTTCATTGAAAAACTTGGACCATAAGCAATACCTTTAAAGTAAGGAACACTCACCAGACTTTTTACTTACAGTACTAGGCATAGCCCCCAGAATAGCAGCAATAAAATACCTCTGTATCCACTGTAAAGTTGAAAAAGTATTTTGGGTTCAGTAATTTAGAGCACAGGAACAGAACAGCTTCAGCAATGTGACTGCCTGGGTATTTTCTCAGTAAGAGCCATGCTTTCTGCCTAAGTCAGATCTGCAAAGGGGCCTGAATTCCCATTCTGTTAAGGCTACTTTCCTCCTGAAATGCACTGCTTTAAGGCACACAGCTCTCTCACCTGATGGTGGTTTTTCCTAAACAACAAACAGAATCAGCCGCGTTCACAACAGAATTCAGAAGTGTTCCTGGGCTGCCTTTTTTCTTTTGTTTGTAAACTAAGGAGAATACCCTATTTTGCCCCTAATAATCAATGACTACAAATAATAAAAAAGCCAAAGATAACTAGCCTTGTCACACCTTTCAACCTAGTATTTATTTTTACTCTGTATAATGGGTAGCTGGCTGCCGCTGTGTGAAGCTCAAGTACTACGGGGCTTGAGAAAGGTAGAATATGACACTGTGGTCACGTTGCTCAGAGACAGTAACGACAGCCTCTAAAAGTTATAGTATCAACCGGCCAATTTGATTAATTCAACATGAGTTTGTTTTCAAAGCTCAGAACCATCACCCCTAAACACAAAAAGTTCTCTCCAGATAAAGAATCACTCAGGGGGAAACTATTTTATTTTACCCTTACTCCCTAAAACTGTTTAACAAGGGGTGAGGGAGGAGGAGGAGAAAGCTACAGAAAGGGAAGATATGGTTATTTCTAATATTTGGGAAGATATTGCATCCATTACATCTCAGAAGTCAGCCAAGACATTGTGCTACCGAGTTTCAACCTATTAACAAACACTGGGGTCAGAGCTCACAGTGTCCAGCCCCAGAAACAGTCAACCAGCCCTCGCTACCGTATTCATCTAAAACCCCCAACTGACTCCTTGGTCGGTGCACCCCTGCCTCCAGACACAGTCTTCCTAGGACTGTATGTTCACCCGAGGTTCCTTCCTTCCGAGCAGCTACAGCCTACTTCCATTCCAGTCTAACAAAACAAAACCAGAGAGTGAGGAGTTCGGGAATTACAGAGACTGGTCTGACAGAAACAAAACATTGTTCAGAAGGGGCTGCCTGTCCTACCAACACGGGAGAGGCAGGATCTAACCCAAAGAACATCTCTGTAACATGCTGGTTGTGAATGCAATGGAATTGCAGAAAGCTAAGGCAATGGCATGGAAGATTTCAAGGACATTAACTCCACTTGGGCCAGCAAACCCCAGCAGGGTTTGTTTGAGAAAACAAAGTACTGTACAGAGATGATGTGTTTAATACTGGTTAGGAAATTCCTCATTTGCCATGCCAGGAATGCTGCATCAAATAAAATGTTAAGTTTTATTTTATAGAGGCCACGAAAAACAGTGTCCTTTTTATAACAATAGAAAGCCTCAAGACATCCATAATATTCTTTCAATAAGCACTGCTCAATAAATACTGCAACCTTGAAGCTTTTAAATGTATTAAAGTGATGATATCATCACTTGAAAGGCACTTCAACAGAACATTATAAGAGAAACAATTTTCCTTTTCCAAACTCAAAATAACAGTGACAAAGTTGATTAAAAGCATATTCTACTAAAAAAAATATTTGCAGTATCGATGTTTACAGGCTTTCTCAGTAAGAGTAGCAAACAATGTGTACAAAATTCTGAAACAACAAAAAAGCCCCCATATACTAAAGTCAAGCACTGCACATTTAAGTTCTGAGAGAAACATGCTATGAAAGCATAATTTTAAGTTACAGTAAGAAGAAGCAATAAATAATAAATATTTGGAAAAAATATTATTTCTACTTATTGTACTTAAAAGCCCAAAATGTATTCAATCCCATGCCTAGAGCTGCTCTGTAAGCTACATTGTTATAAGCCATTGAATATATTGCTTTTGTTTGCTTAGGTTATGCACAAATAAAAATTGTGATGACAGTTAAAGACACATCCTTGAAGTAGTCTGCCCAATATATTTGGAAAGAGAATGAAGAGGTGGAAGAATAAAAAAGTCTGGCTATATAAGATTCTCTTTGTTGCCTGCTTGTTAAGGAATCCTTCTGGCACAACTGAGGGGATTATGAATTCACATGTGAATTTATCCCCTATTAAACTTTTAGTAACAGGGTCAGTTAGCAGGAATGATAAAGCTCAGGCACACCAGTCACATGCTGGCAGAGCATCTGTGACTAGCTCTACTCAGGCATATCACTGTTTTATAGCTTTAAAATAAAGACGAAGCTATGGGGGAGGATGCTAAACAGGCCACTTCTAAAAAGATTTGAAAGAGTACAAAATAGAGTTTCACAGGAGAGAAAGGGAGCATGATTTCAGGTCATTCATTTTTTTAAAAGGGGGCATTAAAAAGACAGCACAGGCCAGACTCTTCTATCTCACTGACAAGGATTTTTAGCACCCCTCTCATGACTTCTCTAGCACATTTGCTTCTCAAAGCTTCTTTTTTACATCACAAAAACTACAGTTGGTTACCTTACCCTCCAAGCAGAGCTCCTGCACTTACAAACCTACTACTAGCATTTATGTGCCAGCTACACCTATGCACCTTTCCAGTCCTGAGGCCAGGCCAAAAACATACATTTAGATACTGCCTAATGGTCACCTACTTGCTTCTTAAGGTTACACTGATGTAATGATGCGATGCCTTAAAGGCAGCAATCCCATTTGCACCTTGCTACTATTGTGTTACTTGTAGAAGAAATTCGGCTCTAGCCTTACGGGGAAGCGGAGCAAGGCAGGCTGACAGCACGGCAACCTCAGCCGACATCCACAGCTCACTGCATCCATGAGGCCAACCGCCACGCTGCCCGGCGCTGTGCTCGCCCCGGGCTGTTTGCACTCCTTGGGTGTCGTGGCACGTCCCTCATCTCCTCAGGCCGTTCTGTACACCGCGTGGGCACTGCGCGTTCCCCAGGGTCGCTCATCCCACCCGCCCACCCAGGGCTCCTGCAGCAGCACACACCACGGCCACCCGCCTGGTGCAGGGCCCACGCGACACCAGCAGCCCAGCTGGACCTGGCACACGAGCATCTCGCGTCGCAGACGGGGACGTGCCGCGAGCGCTGCCCCGTGCGAGGCGCTTACCCTGCCCTGCCAAGCATGGAAGCAGAGCATCCTAGATAACCTCAGAGACAACTTCTACAGAGAGCGAAAAAGGTCCAAAAAAAGGCAGAATAACAGTGCACTCCTCAGCCAAAGAGAATACAGCTAACATTTCAAAGTCACCCACCCATAAAGGTAAATAATCATTAAATAATTAATATACAATCTATATTGAAATTGCTTTGAGAAAGAGAGGACCAGTTTGGATTAAATGTGCCTTGTGCTTACTGAATACTCACAGGAAGAGTAGCCCAGGATCTTATAGCTGCACATTTAGTTTTTGTGCCCGTTTTTGTTTGATCGGGAGCATTCCTGGGGCCGGCTCTGTGCGTTACTGGGTGTGATGGCTGTGGTAGGTGACCGCATGGGCTTTAGGCTGCCGCACAGTTCACACATCATCATCTGCTTTCCACACGGATCAGCACCCCAGCAATTCTGTCAAACATTTGGCTACAGCAAAGTTATTCAAGTAATTTATTTCCTTATTACTTCTCCATTTTTTTCTGTTTTTATTTTTTTAATGCATGAAATAAAAATCTTACTTTCTAAACTATACTTTCTAATATCTTGATTTAATCTTTTCCAAATATATCATTCTATCCAGTTGCCCTTGTAAAAGTGATCTTTACATATGCTCTTTGACTGTGATGTAGATGCATTTCTAATTCCATAGCCATATTATATGGCATTACTTAGAAGTTCAGATCTTTAGTTGTTTTCGTATGTTAATGTCTGCAAAATAATCTTCAATTACTGTCTTCGGTCAGATTAGCAAATAAGAATAACTGACATAGGCCATACTAATATATTTGCACAACGTGATTCAATAAAGTGAAAGCAATTTTTAAAAAAACGTTTTAGAATAGTTTTATGCCTTATATGATAGGGCTCTAACAATTCATATTGCTTTAAAGAAAGATGATCTACAAACTGTAACACGATGCAAATCTGCCTCAACCAATCAAGAATATTTTTGTAACATAATTAGGAACATAATTACGAATCCCATTTGTAAGTGTCCACACCTTTCCCATGGACTCCTCAACTGCTGCCTTGTTTCCATACAAAAGAAAGAGAATAGCTATAGAAATTATTTAAATTTCTTCTTTAAGGAATCCAGGCTATTATACAGTTTGGGGAATTTTTATTTTTGTTGTCAAGATTTGCTTATTTTTTCTCTATTAGATTTAGAAGAGGATACAATGAAGAAAAGTGAGCGGGTTTGCCATCAAAAGCATTCATCGCTCTGACACACAAACACCTGTCAGTGGAAAAAGTCTTCAACTTCTTCACTTCTCTTTACTATGAAGCAAACGCGCATGAAGCTTTCAGAGTATTTTCTCCCAGTGTTTTGAAGTAGCTTTCAGTTCATATGAAGGCTAACAATTGCAAAGAGGCAAAAGAGAAGGAAAAACTGGCACAACGGAAGGACTGAGAAGCAGTAAAAGCCTCCTTTCTTATAGATATTCTTTTGTAGAACTCCCTTATGCACATCCATTTAAAGCACAGCCAAGACAACATATAAAAAAATAAATAAATGAAATAAAAGCAGACACACACACCCTAGGAAAATTATTTCTAAAGCTTAATTCCAAATGTAAATTTCTTCCTTTTTTTTTCCTTCCCAGTGTAATTTGTACAGAAGCAACATATTCCATTACTATTTATATGTGACACTACAATTTATACATAGTCACACAATTTTCACAAGGATATCATGTATCGAAATACTTATCTATAACAATTAAGATGATTGTCTTAATCAACCTGTAACTGATAAAATATCTATCACAGAAAATGGTGACTACTGAAACAAGAACTGATGATTTAGAAAGTATACAAAAAATATAACAGATTATTTTGAAATGAACTATTCCCATATAACTATACTTGAGCTTGCTTATTTTTTTTTATAACAGAAACCCCATCAGTATGTTCTTCTAGCACAAAATCAAAACTTTCACATTACAAGAAAAACTCGCAGAAATACCAAGCAAGCAATCTCATGACAACAAAACCTATCTTTCTTCTGGATTAGTAAGGCAACATTTTCATCTGATAAAGTACCTCCTCCTCCAACTCTCAGCACTTACCCTCCACTATCAATCCAGGGATACCTTTTCTCTGAAACAATTACACTCGAGGAGTTTTGAACTCCTGGTTCAGACTAATCCATCTAACAACAGAAGCACCTTTCAAGCATCCATTTGACACAAGTCCATCGTTCATCATTTGCTAGTGCATATGCTTTTTGCTGACAGAGCTCCATTACTAGAAAAAGCTCAGTAAGTAAAGCTGATTTGAAACAACTATATATTATAGGTAGCCTGCGTGAGACGCACTGATTTTTAAGTCTAGAAAATCATCACATAAAAAGGGGGGAGGCAGCTGAAATGAACTATTTAATTATTAAAATACTTCTACTTCCCACCAACCACCGCAATGTGATTTATTAGCGTTAATTTGCAATTTACTTGTGGAAGAAGGGAAGAGATATTAACCCTACATGGCAAGTACATCTCATACTCGGTAATTATTCTACTATAAGCATTTATATCTTTGAAAAATAATAAAATGCTACTAATGCCACCCAAATGTAGACTTCTAAGAACCTTACCCTTTTGTAAAATCATCACAGCCAGAAAACAATATGCCAAACCATAAATTTAGCACAGGCAAGAATTATGATTCAATTTTTTTTAAACAAACAATGACATAATTCAGATAACATTAACAATGCATTTCTGTAGCCTCTTTGGCAATCCTCAGTGATTTACTAACATGCATTAAGCTTTAGCATTCTGTGTGGATTAGTATTTCAATCTCTATTTTGCAAAGGCAAGAGAGTGGCAAAAAAAGATATTAAGTAATGTATTCCATATCCATATTTTCTTATTCATCAATTTGGATAATCAACTTTCAGATTATAAGGGAGAGAGGAGGAGAAGGTTTTGGTAGCTTGCCTATGAACAACCCAATTAACAATAATTTTAAGACTGAAATAAAAAAAAAAAATGGAGAAGATGGGAATTAACCATCAAGGTTGGCCCTTTAAGTCTCCAGAAACAAAACAAAAACATTTGCATGAAGCCAAGGAAGAGACTCAGGCTAAATGTTAAACAGTAGCTATACCACAGCTCTCTGAAATGCCTTGTTACGAGAAGGGTGGATAACCATTCCCACAGCATTCAGACACCCCATACTCAAGCCAGGGATGGGAAAGTGGGAGACAGAAGTAAAGGGAGAAGGTGTGCGCAAACGAGAGCACTGAGCTACTGACACCGCAATCAGAGTTCAACATCGGCCTTTAAGACAAAGTCAAACAAGATCCAACAGAAAAGCATCCATAATGCTTTTCTGTTGGATCCAATATGCTTTTCTGTTTCCCTGAATGGAGATAAAAGGAAGTAAAATTGTGAAAGGAGGTACACAGTTTGTAGTTTTCTTATAGAATTAAGTTCTGTGCTTTGAATTGAGCAAATGGAACTTACAAGGTAATGCTAGTCCATGAACAGACACGCTCTTATTTTTGGTCTGTTAGCACAGCATAATATGTACTTGTAATTACCCAACTGCTAGACATGGAAGTAGTGGTCTTAAAATATTACTGGGATAAAATATGAGTATCTTGACATTCTGTGGTTCTTTAGAAATTTCACTCAACACATTTTAGGTCAGCTGACAATGTGAAATTATTCAGACTCCATTTCGCAAGAAACTGAATACAAGCACATATTATTTAGCAGATTACTCCCAAACAAGGTCAGAAGCAACATATATGAAAGGGCTAATGGCAGAGACTTAGCCAGCTTACATTTAATACACAAACAGAGGACACTAAAAATGAACACAAGAGCCTGCAGAACAAACCGTGTGTTCTGTAGATATAAAATCACTAGTCATTTAAAAAGAATACAGAAGAAAGGAAGAAAGAACAGATACACTGGCTACAATAGAACATTTAAGCATCCAAAGAATAGCTACATACATCAAAATACAATGAGTTCATATTTTCTAGAGAAGATAGACAATGATACTGATGCTATGAGTCTCCTATTTTTCATTTAGTAGGTCTCAAAACTAAATTATTAACAGTGAACCACTCCACATCAGTCAAAAAGACTGAACTGGAGACCTTTTGCCTGAGGTTAGACTCTCAGACACTCCAATCAGCACACTTAAACTCTTAAATATGATGTTGCCTTCAGTATTTTTTCTATCTAGCTTCAAGAGCAATTTATGATCTTATAAGAGACAGATGCCCAGAGTTAAAAAATTGACCTGTCTTTTTCACAGGATGTGAAAACTTCAAGAACCTTGAACCTTTCTAATCCATCAAGAAAATACTTCTCTTCAGATGCCAGTTGGATATTTGTAAAATAAAAATAAAAGCCATGTGCATAATACTGAAACAGTTCAGAGATCAGACAGAATTCCTGCAGAAACCCATATCCGTGCGTGCTCAAGGAAGCAAGACAAAGAGCAAAGATGCATTTGAAACAGCATCAACGTAACAGTTAAATCTCCCTACCGGATGATTTGCCTAGTTTGTTATAATAACCAAGTAACACTCACAGGTGTGATAAGCAATTAAAAAAGGAATAATGATTGCTTCAAATAAGGTATCACAGACTACAATATAAAAGACTGTCAGAGTCAATAATTCTTTGTAATAATTGCCTATCTGCTAATTTAAATGTATTCCTCATGAATTATACTGTTCATTAATGATGTACATAGCCGTCAGTCTACATCAGAACAGCTAGAAGTATGGATGCAAATTATGTTAAAGCTTTCTTTTTGAATAGTAACAATGTCTAAAAAGATATTTGAATATTTGAAAAAAATGGCTACTTTTATTGCAAACCGTACATATTGCTATACTCTAGCTGTAGTCAGAGGGCAGCATGATACATTTATTTGATTGGCCTTTTATATACTTAATCTGTCTCCATGTGTACCCAAGAATTGAATACTGGCGTATACGTATTCACAAAGTAAGAGTGATCCATCAGACCTCAGCATGGTCTAACCAAGCAGAAGGCAATCCCTGAAGCAGAAACGCAGTATGTTCCCTTAGCATCAGATAGCACCTTCAGCAGATAGACGTATCATGACCGAGGGGAGATGCCTACACTTAACAGCAGCACAAAAACAACAGATTGTCACTTTTATAACACAGTATTGTATGCAGCCCAAAACACATTTTTAACACTAGGCAGTTCACAAAATACTAAATGGTTCTATAGGCAGCTTCTCCTGTCTCCTTTTTTCACCTATACAATTTCTTCATAGCATATAGCCCAAGAACATTTCAACCCCAAATATCCACTTCATGTTGGAAAATTTACTAGGAGGAATAAATACAGTTCAGCTGCTTGGAGGTGTAACAGTAATTTAAGAAAGACAGAATCATACTGAGATACATCTCTGTAGTATATCCAGCAGCGCCTGAAGCCCCAAATACACAAAAAGATGCACCATCATAAATGCATGATTAAGGTAAACACACCACAATTTAGCACTTGTACATCCTTATACATTCCTGAGTGTAAAAGAAGTTACTTTTACATCCAAAGTCAATTCAAAAGCTTTAAATACAGGCCTGGCAGAACTGGAAGGCAGAGACAGTTCAGATGTGCACTCTCCAGATTATATTGCCACTTAAATTTTTTTTGTTCCAGTAGGAGCTGTATAAATCTGTCTTTATTCTAAGGTGAGCTCCCCTCTGAACCATCTGCAACTTGGCAAGTCAGAAGAGCTGGCAGATGAGAACATTTCTTCATGAAGACCACTAGCTTGTCTGGGAAAATCTGCAAGGGCTTAATGCGCGCTGACAAATGACAAAGGTTATTAGAGTATGTGGGAGTAGTAATTGCTTTGTGACTTTATCACTACTAACAGAAGGAAAGCACATAGGCACAGCGCTAACACCATGAAACATGCGCATCGGAGTCCACCAAGATCTTGACTCAGCAAAGCACAAGGACAGTAAATCCATTCCTGCACTTCAAAACAATTAAGCACATGTTTAAGTGCTGTATGCCTATCATTTAATCACAGGAGAAAAGAGTCGTCATTTAAAGCGTGCTGAAGGGCATCTCTAATACTGCCCTCCTGTGCCGTGACAGTCCACGCCAAGGTACCGACAGACTACAGCATGCTCTGCTAGTACACGCTTTCCAGCAACAGTGAAACAATTCTTACCAACCTCATCGTAGTCTTTATACAGATCCCTAGTTGAATAAGTTGCAAGATTAATGAAAGTGCAAGGATTTGGTCTTCACAGCTCTAAGTAGGGCCTGCTTCAACTTACCTGCAGACTCCAGGTCTCGCTTTTGTCGAGACAGCCGCATCTTCTTCCTGAGTTTTCATAGTGGCAAAAAAGAATGCTGGAATCACCCTCACTCCAGCAGCTGACGGACTCTTCGACTTCCCCAAGGATATTGAAAGGAGAATTTTTATCCACTCACATGTCTAAAAATTACATTGATATATCAGCTCTCTTGCCATTGACATAGCCAACCATCTCCTTTTTAGTCTTATTCCTTAGCACCATCTGTGTCAGCTAACTAGCTTTACTAGATACTCCTTTTCCTTTTAGCCAATCTAATGCTGGAATATTTATATTTTATTCATTTGCCTTCTCAGATGCTGATGACATCATCATCTCCTCTGAACAAATATTGGAACCAGTCTTATTCACAGCATTTGATCGACAGAGACACCTAAATGTTGTATAACTCTTTTAAGTCATGCCACCAGCACACAGATGGGGCCTTATTTGGAAAACAAAACAAAACAACTTCCTTCGGTAGCTGAGGCTCGCTACACTACTTCAGCAAAGGACACTTTCTACCTGCAAATAAAGACTGCAGTGAAATATTGTGTAGCCAGGAAATCAGTACCAGTGCTGGTACACCCAGCAGCAGCTGCGTATGGCCTCCAGCCACATGACAGAGATTACCCTTGAATAACTTCAACCCACATGAAGTAACTACACTCCAGGATTGAAGATCATTTGTTTAACAATGTTTTTTTGTAGATAACATGAATATTAAGACCTCTCAAACACTCAGATAAAGGAGAAAGGAGAGAACAGGGCAGGGGAGGAGGATGATAGAAGGGAGAAGAATCTGAACCAGTACTCCTTCAAGAATAATTCAGTTTCTTTATTACACACCATAAAAAATGATATTCCTCAAAACAGATTTGCTTGGGTAACAAATGATGTCATCATAAATCATATTTTCCTCTTCTATAAGTGTCAGCAATTTTCTTGGACTTCTTTGAAGGAGGAAAAAAATGAAGAGCCAGAACCATCTTCCAGCCTTGGCAGAAAAGGGCCTTTCTGTTCCCTGATGTTCTTCTCACACTCCCATCCCCAACCTCCCACAGAATACATACAATGACAAATCCACATAAAGCATTATAAAAACCACAGAACTAATAGCTATTAGTTATTAGCTAATTTTAACTAATAGCTAAAAGCTAGTACAAGTTTCTTCTCCACTCTTTCCAAACATGAGCTTATTTGGTTCTTGTTACCTTATTTCCTCTCAGAGGGACTAAATGTATAGTTGTTCAAATCAGAAACAAGGATCAGTAATCTATGGCAGTAAGACATTCAGAACATTCATTAGAAGGATGGCATTGTATGACAGAAGTCATGAATAGAAAGTAAACCATATATTAGCATGACAAATGATCATTCACACTTCCTTTTTTTGTTACTTCTTTTTGGCTTTCATGAAAGTGTATAATGTTTTTTGCTTCTTATTAATCAACCAAGTATAATTTTTCCAGCAGGTATAAACTGTTTTTTGTTCTGATTAGAACTCTCCACAACAATCTCTTCAATTATTACACAGAAAACATTTTACCAGAGTATGATGATTGATGAAGCGTTAGTGGGAATTAACAGGAAAAAATTTGAAAAAGGCCTTAACATGAGGCCTAAGTTTAATAAACTGAGACATTTATTACTGATGGGACTTACCCCCACAGACAAACCATAGTAAAATCACAGTATTTGCCTTCCTTCTCTACCGAGAGAGAAAATAAACATTATCTGTCTGCTTATAAAATGTAAAAACTCCTGAGTCTAGATAGTTCAGAGTTCATGCCTGTAACATACACTTTTCTGGTATAAGACCTATCTGCCTTAACAAGCAGAGGGCAGCAACATAATAAATAAACAAACAAAATCAAATCAAATCAAAATCCCTCTTTAGCCTTCAAGTATGTGTATATTTTTCCTCCAGGTAGGTCAATAGATGCACCACCTACAAGGGCCTTAGAGTAAAGAGCATAATGCAGAAGCTGCACCGTGGCTTGCTGAAGGAGACGAGCATCCTACTGATTTCAAGAAAAGCCAGAAGTATAGGTAGATGTTGGAGAAAGATACGGCTGGCAGGCATCACACTATCAAGTGAGAGAGGACACCTGAAACAGAGGAAACATTTTTTGCAGTCACAGAGAATAGACCAATTTGTGGGGATAAGATGGAAGCCAACAAAACTGCTACAAACTGGGTCGCCCAAAGTGGAGGTCAGGCAGCACGGCGGTGCTTTGGGAAGGACTGAGCACACAGCAATCAGAAATGCTGCAAAATGGAGCACCAGAGTCGTCCCCTATATTTTCAAGCCAACTTACTGTGATTAGAACATACCAAAAGGGACAAGTTAAATACCCACTGTGCAGTTCTCCAAAACGTCAGCATTCTTGTAGAGACAATAAACCTTTTAGAACTGACACAGAAACAGATCCACATATCAGTGCATCCCAAGCCATAAAAAAATGCATATAACAAAGTTACTTAAAATTCAGTTTGCACCTAGTTTATGATTGAAAATTGTATTTTAAAGGCTTCTCAAGTCTTTGATTTCACTTTTCAAAAATCCAAGGAAAGAAACAAAAAGAAACAATCCACAGCTTGTGTCAGTGTTTCTATTCAAAAGATCTTCACCTCTATGAAAAGGCAGCAAATATGGCCTACTTGGATATAATAGAGCTATGTATAAATTTTCTGTGATTCTTTGTGATCAATTATGAGGCTTAGACTCAACTCAGAACAGGAAACATTGCTGCTTTTCTAGGATAATTTCTATTATGAAATTGCAGCGTAGATCCCTTTGCATTTATCAGATACCATCTATATCCAAATGTTTGGTTTGTAGAATGTTTCAGGAATCCTAAGACAATTTCCACACCAAAAAATTAACAAAATCCCAGAAAACAGATATCAGAAGAAATTTTGCCAGTAATTTAGCTTGCAAGACACTTTTAGCAGGCTTTTAAATGACAAATAGTAAGACTGTGTGCATCCTTACTAGTTTCACCAAAAGACCTACACCCAGCTCCACTGAAATTCCATTTTATTATTTCCTTCCCTACAAAGCATGTTTCTGATACCTGTTGAAAAGCTTCAGTTCTGCCTTGTATTTCAGAAACGGATAAGGTGCTCAGTGTTCACTGATAACAATTTCAGTTTTCAATATTTCTGAGATCTTTACAGATGTCAGTTAGAAGATGCATGAAGGCACCAGGCAGGGTTGGAAAAAAGGAGAAAAAGAAGTTGCTAACTATGACAGGAAAATATAATGGAAAACATACCCCAGGACAAGATAAACTACAGGAAAGCCAAATTAGTATAAGCAAGTTGAGGTCATGCTTTTAAATAAGGTAGGTATCTATTCTTTCAAATTCTCCCCATGCTTGTCTACACGACAGGCCTAAAAATTCCTGGAGAGTATTCAGTTCCTGGTATTATTTACACCCAAATGTAGGCATAACTTTAAGAGCTATTAGTACTTTCACACTAAAACCTGTAATGGTTAGCACTCTTCAGTACTACCAAACAGACATCCTTGGGGTTTGCAGTTCAAAGACGATCTCGAAGTTGCAAATATCCGCATCTGATAAATGAAGATATATGAGCATGATGAGTAGAGAAGGAATCTATGAATGAAAGATACAAAAGCTGGTTTGAAAGTTTTCCAACAGTTGGGAAAGTAAACATTTTTAAAAAGATGGCCCTCAATCCCACTAAAATAATAGCTCATAGAGTTCACAGAGAATGTAAAGCAGAACCCATGATATAATGTCCTCAGCCCCAAAATATTTTGGGGTCTGAACTTTAATCTCTGCCAATACAACAGCAGAGATGTGCAAAATCAGAGCTTACTGCTTAAACAGGACCCAATCATTCCATGGAACCACAGTGACTATGGTTGTTTTCAAACAGTTACAAGAGCTGGATTTGCAGCCACAAGGTAAGGTTAAACAATAGGAATGAAATTGCTCGTGCTGATTACACATCGGTTACAAAGGAAAAAATAATAGGAGAGCTAAAGATCTTAGAGTAGCACTTCATTAAGCAAATTTTTGTGTTGTAACTTCAGAATACTTTGCTCTCCTAACTGAAGTATCATCTGAAGAAAAGAACAAAAAATGAACCCCTTAAACTAGCACAACTGACACTTTTATGGTTCGCATGGGATGCCTGCTGCCATGCACCAGATGTGAGGAGGGAAAAAGAAAGCGGTCAACACACGATATTAAAAAACAGTGCAGTTTCAAATATTTTAAACATGATGTCAAGTGCATTCAACAGGTCTACAAATGCATTATATTCGCCTAAATTTAGTAGGTGATAATTGAAATCAGAGATCCAGTCGTTACCACTGACATGTTTCTAAATACTACCCCATAAATCTCTGTCTGTTCAGCCTCGGTATGACAGCTGGCACTCGGGAGGCAGGGGCGGCAGTGAAGGAACCGCCAAGAGGCTACGCGCACACACACACGCACACACACACGTACAGCACTTTCATATTTAAATTCCAGTATCTCCCTTTTCTAGGATTAGTTTTACAGTGGCAATATTGTCAATGTCAAATGAATGTTCGCTCTCATAGATACATCCTACAAGCAGATTTTTTTGAGGGTTTTATTTCACATCTTGTAATAGGCACTAAGTACAGAGCAGGATGGTATCTTAACTAGCTACAATTTTATCTCCCACAGGTGAATTTTCATAGAGAGGTTTATTCATTCATTTTATAGAGATGAGATCCATTCTTCTCAATTACCCTGGCTGATTATCTCTTCCTCTCCCAACTTACAAAGAAATAAAACAAATCACCAAGAACATAAATAATTTCAGTCCATATCTTTTTTTGTTATTATTTTTATTCATCATTCGTCAGACCATCAGGGAAAGGATATTAGAAAATCCTTGAAGTCAAAAAACATCCTACCATGTCCACAGCGCATTCAAACTTTTACCTCCTTTTAGTCTCAGCTCTGCTCTCACCTTGCCGACACATCTGCTATCAGCCAATATAAGGGCAGCTAAGCGGCAGATGAGGCTAACGCACCTCTAAGAGCACTACGGACTCAGCGGGGGGAAAGGTGCCAACCCTCTCTCCCGACAACATGCCCAAGTAGTTTGCACATGTCGGTCTGAGGGGCTGAAAATGATACTCAGCCTCCATTGGTAATGGACAAGCTTCCTCACCTCTCACTTTTCCCATCTGTAAAAGGGAGGGAGTGTTGCCTAGTGTTGCCCTTCCATTTCTCAAAGGCAAGTCAAAAAAGCATCCCTGAAGAGGTAACGTATGCTGGGCACTTCAGAAAACACCACCACCAATGTGGCTCTTGATTCGGAAACTTAAAATACTACTTAGAGAACAAGACTTAAAAATAATATTAGGTATTCAGTTTAGATACATATTCCTTTGTATACATGTGGCAAATATTTATGTTTGATGCCTCATCATCTTTTAAAAGGACGCCTAGCAAAATGACTTCCAAAGGACTTTGAAGCACTAGTTTTCCTCTCCTAATAGGAAAAAAAGAGACTAAAGAGACTAGCTTTTAAAAACATAAACCACCTTCCCTCTTCGTATTATTTTTTTAAAGGAAAAAGCCACAATATTTCTATCCAAAAAGGTAAAGTAAATGGAAGCTAGATGCCGTTTATTCTTGGCTTTTTAGATCCTAAGACACCAAAGAGCCATAAAATTACTAGCACCAATTAAAAGTATTTAACTTTGTTACTGGTCTCAGAAATTAAAACAAACACTGCAATCAGCATTAACCACAGACTGCAGAAAAATAGCTAGGAGGCACCTTGGAAATAAACATATTTATCAAAGCCAAACAAAATCAGAGTGCTTCACATTAGATGGAGAAGAGGGAAGGAAGAAATAACAATCAGACGTTTTTTAAAACTGCTCAGCTATTTTCTGAAAACAACCTTAATACAAACAAACAAAAAAAAAACACAGAAGAAACATATAGAAAAAGTTATGAGTGACAATTCTATCTATATTATGAGGTAGTATGAAAATTAAGAAACCTAAAGAAAATTAAGGACTACTGTAATCTACTATATCAATTTTAAGATTGAAAACATTTTATAAATCATCATTGTTCAGAAACATCTTGAAATTCAGCACAGCCAATAACCTTTCATAGCATGATTCCATGATCCGTTTCTTCATTGGATTCTATCACAGGCCTGGAAGAGCAGGCAAGACTTGGCCTAGAAACACAAGGGACAGCCCACCTGGCCACTGCACAGAAGGCACCGCTCGCATCTATGCCAAACTGTTTTAAACTTACCAGAAATCAACATTTCTCTACCATTTTTTACAACTTTTGATCCAACGTATAATATTCTTAATTCTTATTTATATTTCTACTCTACTTCCTTTTTCCAGCTCCTCCATTATTTTTTCCTCCTCTCCTTTTTGCGATCAGATATTTAAAAGTCATTTATAGCAATAAAGAGATTTAGTGATTTGGGGATAACTTTGTATCGTGCACATCCTCTAGACACTCCCGAACCATGCTAATAGTTTTCTTCCTATTAATTGTCCCATCAGCTCACAGCTGGCTGTGCTCTTTATTTCATTATGTTATTCATCAATCTAAAATAGAAATATAACAGAAAAAGAAATTGGAAAGGAGCAATTTCAATATTTCAAAACAGATGCAAATGAACGCCTGAGATTCTACACAGCATATTTTTACTGAGACAATTCTATACGTGTCTGAAAAATGAACTTGTAATAAATAAACTCATATCCTGTGAAGGTATGCTTTTCCTTCCATCTTATGAGCTAATTATGCCAACGCAACATAACATTTTCCTAAATGCCTTATAAACTGACCCAGTTACTCAGAAAGTATTATTTTTAAATTGATGTGATAGATGCAAACTGGAACGTTCGGATTTCAATTCTGGCACCAATTCCCGGATCTCCTTCCCAAGTAATTTAAGGACTTCCTCCCGATAGTTTTTCATATTCTTTTAATTGACATTTTATCTTTATACAGTATCTCAGCAGAATGAACATGCACTAAAACAATGACAGCCCTTCTTTGGCTGTCATCTCTCATTCTGGCAAAGACAGATGTCTTACACTGGCTTATGCCAATAATAGAGCCGACAAAAAACAACAGAGACTACCTGCCTCTGATGTAAAGGCACCAATTCACATTTGTGACACTCATTTGTCAATTAACAGATTTCTTCCATTGTTGACACATGGGACTTAAAAGATGTGGGCTAGAATGTGATGAATTAAAAAAGACAGATGAGTAAGCTATGAGCTGCAAAGTAATACTATAATGTGCTTTAGATAGGAATATCAACTGACACCCCTGACAGGCCATACAAGGTTTTATTTCATTTTGCACTGTATCTAGGCTTCATACTTTGTCTTCTTTGTTCTCTTTTCATCAAGCTCCTAACATCTCATTCTGACAGCCAGAGACATTTAAGGCACTTTCGTTTCAAATGCAAGTTAGCGTACTTGATTTGTCATTAAAATGCAAAACGATTGCCATTGCAGGTAAATGTAGGTATGCTTAAAAGGTTGTATCTGCAAAGTAAAAGCTGAAAATGGTTTCTGGCTGCTTTGCTTAACTCTTTCACCAGCCTCAGAGTTTTTCTAAGAAAAGTATTCCAGTGCTCTAACAGAAGTGCAGCAGCACCTGCAGTTTTATACAGGGTACATTTTAGCACATTTAAATAACATAAAAGCTTTACATTACAATGTCAAACACGGAGAAGCACTGTCAAGTTTACATATAGAGCCTCAATACGCTTTACACAAGAATCTGAACAGAGTCTATCATTCACAGCTCTCTGGGGCCAGGAGTCTCTCTGCTCCTGCATACTCTGACACCCAAACACCAATAAGGAAAACGCAAGTTTTAAATACACCAGATACAGTTTTCAGAGACGATTCAAGCAACAATCTCCTCCTTCTGTTCAATGTTCACTTAAAGAGATACGAAAGACTTATAAATAAATAAATAAATTATATTGCAGCAAATAGGCAAGAAATAGAATTTAAAAATGCAGAAAAAGAGAGCTGCACAGGATGGAAATTAGTAACACCTAGTTTTCTATGTACATGCACAGATTGAATGCACTCTGCACTATACATAAGGTTATTTCTGTTCAACTGGAGAGATTCAAAAATCTCTTGTGTGTTCCACACAAAAAACATCTAGTAAAAGAAATTATCTATTATTTTCTGCAAGTGATAAAAGGTCTAAAAAGCCACAATATTCCTAAAGCAGGCAAGTTTTCTCAATACAGATTATTTTGCTTGATTTCAGAAATTTGCAAATGATCCTTTGGCAATGTGGCTTTTTTGTTTGTTTGTTTTTTGATTTCCTGTGCATTTTTACTAGGAAAAAAAAAATCTGGGAATGCATTCATTCAATTTAGCAGGCTGCAGAAGTCCATTTTTTATTGATTTTGCTTTTTCTTCTTTTTTTTTAATAAGAAATTGAATGAGAATTTGCAGTAAAAGGAAACATTCAGGAATTCTGATGTGAATTATAACCCTGCAGTACCTCATTAAACAAAAAGTACCAAACCTGAAGCACAAAGTTTCTGTGTAAAAGATGTCTCCCATGCTAACCTTGCTCATTTCTGAAACACTTCCCTTACACAGAAGGAAAAATACAAAAAAAAATATAA
>JAWLRI010001043.1:703818-718933 GCA_034781795.1 Crypturellus tataupa
TTTTTTAATTTTTTAAATTAAAAAAAAAAAAAAAAACAAAAAAAACTCCAAGATGTTTTCTGTAAAATGCAAGATCACAAAAACAGCACAAATCACATGAAACAACATAAAGCAAACAAGCAATGCATAAGAAACCAACTTCAAATAGATCTCACAAGCAAAATGCCAGCTAGCTATTCATGGCATAATGACTCAATACTACACTCAGTACTGGAGGACAGAGGTCCTTCCTACCCATGTGATGGTCAGCAAAACCGATCTAGTTCTCTACATCTGCAGTTAAGACGCTGGTAGTCTCGTGCATTGGGTTAAGGAGAAGAGAAAACATCTTTCACCAAAACAGACGAGAAGAGACAGTGACAACACCTCCAGAGTTAATGCAGAGTCTTCCTTGCAGTTAAGATCCTCGTCCTCAGACAACAGCTATTTCTGCAGTCCTTCTTTTTTGTTGCACAACAGCTGGGATGAGGAAATACTGGCTTAGAGTAAGAGATATTAGGAAAGTCATAAAGAAAGAAAGGTCCATCTGACTACTATAAGCATAAAGTAACTTTTATCATGCCCTTTTCTTAAAATCCTCAATATTCTTTTTTAAAGTTTTATTCTTATTCTTACAATACAGATAACGATTAACACTCCAAGGAGAAGTCACCAAAACATTACTAGCAATCTAATGACAACACTGCTCAGAAGTTAAAACAAGTGCATTAAACTATTTCTCCTCCTCAAAATGCCGGGTTTTTTTACAGATTGTGGTAGTCTTCCATTCATTTTATAACTGCTTTCTTCTTGGTCTGGCACAGTTTAAATATATTAAGCATGCATTATTTTTCAGACATTCAAATAACAAAAACTACTTTTTGTTCAAGATCGGCTGCAGTCCTCACAAGAGGAATTGCCATGATGGTTCTAGGAAATGAAGTCCTTCAGATCTCCAGAGGGCATGCAGAGAAAATGCAGTCTCCAACATGGCTCCAAAAGCCCCTTCGGGCTCATGCTAGGAAACCAGATCAGGAGTAAGCAGGTCACTCACCACCAACTCACATGCAAAGGAAACCATGTGATTAGAACAGCAGTTCATTGAGAAATGCTCTACTTTACTCAAAAGGTCTTAGCAGGAGCCTTCAGCGAATGGATGCCTAATATGAAACCCTAGCTCCTTCGAAGTCTGAGGATTATTACTCACCCGCGTTGAGGAGTACTGATTTCATCCTTGGTCGTGATTGTAACAGCCTCACAGAGATGGATGTCACCAAGAAAACCTTCACCATCCATCACACTGAAGTTCACTAGCTATATTTAAAAATACAACAGTTGAAGCCCACAATATTTTCTTATTTTATGTGAAACTGTACAGTGTGATTAAGATTTTTACCAGATTTAACAGCTCAAGTAATCCTTTCAAGAATTCTCTACTACACAACATGAATATACACTGACCCCTCCAAAAAGCTCCAGTAAAAGGGTTTTGCGCAATTCTGCCACATGATATACTCTCAAGACAACTCTTTCCTTCCTTAGAAAAGCAGAAGAGAATACAATCTTATGTTCTGATCTGTCAGATACAGTAAATCAATGGAAAACGGCCAGCACTGGGGGTCAGAGGTATATATACTACAGTGTTTTCACAGTCTGTTAGTGACTATGTGGCCATAAAAAGTCAGGCAAGGATCAATGGACAAAAAGAGAAGCTGTTGGGACTAAAGAAGACAAAAGTCACCAGTACAAAGTTGAAATACAACAATTTACACTCTAAGTTTCCCTTTACATGTTAGAGTTTGGAAAAATAACTTACACCCTTGGCAAATTATACTGAAACCAAATGTCTATTATAGTTCATATATTTAATATTTTTAAATTAGTTCATTCACTGGCTGCTTTCACATCAATAATGAGTTAGTAACTACAAAGAGGATACAGAAAAAGAGAGTCACAAAAACACACACATAAAATACATACTTCAGAAAGGTAAATTTACTATGATCATATTTGACCGTGGAAAAATGACAGAACATGGACACACATATCAAAGGCAAGACAAACTACCTAATATTAGTAATTTTTATTATTTGAACTTTTCAGAGGAAAAAAAAAAAATCCTCATACCTTATCCAGACCACATTTAGTTCCTGTTGAAGTGCCACTTGTCAAAGGGGAAGGCATGGCAGGAAGGGAAAGGAAAGGAAGAGAGCAGGACTACATTTAGTTTTGATTTTCTGTCAACTATCAAGAACAGAATTAATATTTGAAGTCCAAAATACTTTTTCCTTATGGTGATATAGACCCTCAGTTTTTACAATAGACAGACAGACCTGTAAAACTTGATCTTAAACAACTCTCTTATCTTACCCACATAGAAAGCAAATACTTCATCACACTGGTCTTCAGTCCATCTAGTAAGTATTTTACCAGGAAAAGAATTACACATAATGTAAACCACACAGATTAAGAAACATGTAAAACTTCACATGAAAGAACACTGTCTGTAAATTCTAAATAATTTAAATGACTCCTTGTATATAAATATTTCATTTAGCAAGTTGATTTCCAAATGAATTACTTCTTATGATGACCACCATCAGCAGTGTTAGGATACATTTATTTTCATGTTTGTAACATTTCAATAATATTTAAAAAGCAGACCATTTTGTGCTTACTGTAAAACTTCCTTTATGGGAAAGCTTCATATACTCACCTCTTGAACTACAAACTAACTCTTTTGAACTTGCTACATTACCTCAATAGCAGATGAAAAATGATCACACAATTCCAAAATCCAGGTTGCTTGGCTGCAGAAAATGCTATCTCCTTACTGAAGTCTCCAGATAAAATTTGATCTATCTAAAAATAAATTTATGGACATTTTTAAAGCACACCCTGTTTTTTTTAGCTGAAGAAAGAAATCTAAACTGCTAATAAGCAAAGAAAATGGGAAAGGAGAGATACATAATCTTCAGCACTTCAGCATCTCTGTTGAGAAGAGAACCATCTCTGATTGTCTTTTCCTATAGTAAAAGGTAGTCACCCTTGAAAGAAAACAAAACAAAAAAAATCCCACAAGGTGGATTAAAAGCATAGCTCAAATAAAGTTATTTCACACAACATACCACCATAAATTATCGTGAAACAAAACAGGCAATTATAATGTACCTAAATGTTACGATACTAGGCATCTATATTGGTCCAATGGTTCTAAATTATTGAAACCCAGGGCTAAACTAGGGCATTTTGTTTCAATACACTTGAATTGCTTGAACAATAATGTGATTTTTTTTCTTTTTCTACCCAGTACTGTGTAGACTTCCTTAATGCAAAACAAAAACAAAACAAACAAAAAAACCCACCACAGACATATAAAATAGATCTCTCTAAATAATTCAGGCCACATTTAAGGTGATTAAAACACACCACCAAAATTTCTGTAGCAACGTGTTTAGTTTGTGAAGAAACGTAGGACATTCTTTTTCCTTCAGCACCATAAGAAGTATCTAAAATTACCGTAAGTACATACAGTTTCCTTCACAGCGTTCAGCTCAGAGAGGACAGAATAGCAGCTCCTTCCTCCTTCTAACCACTACCCAAGACTTCAATCCTCTTCACCTCAGTGCAAAAGAAACAGGAATGAGAGCCACAGACAGAATGATTTCACAACACAATCAGGTATTTGTAAACAACACTTGCTCCTGCAGAAAATCTGCAACTGCTGCTTGCAGGAAAAAGCAGCAAGTAAGGTAAATCAATTAGCTTGCTAATTTCTCCCCCTCATTTATTTAGCTCTGCACTGTATTTGTCGTAATTGACTGTAATTATGTTAATTACTAACTCCAGCATAATTACTATATTTATTGTCATTGAGCACTCTATGTACCCAAAGCAAAGCTGGCATTTGTCGGGCATCAAAAAAAACAAATAAATAAAACCCCCCAAACTGTCGGGAGGGGTTTCTCTGAAAACTGGCTGCTACACCTTCAGCAAATGAAAGGGCAAAAGAGATTTCATGCAATGCTAGTTTGAAAGCATCGGTTCATTAAGGATATTAATTTTCTGATAACTACACATTTAAGCATGACACACTGGAGCAGTATCTACAGGATTTAGCAATTATTAATGCGTGACAGTTTCAAATGCTAAGTGAATCAATTAAACAGCAGCATTCACAATTTGAGAAGAGATAACTGCTTCATAACTGCCTAAGACTACAATTTTCACATGACAAAAAAGGGCCATTCAGGCTCCTTCAAAACCTGACAGGTCAAGAAAGAAGTTTGAAACAAAAGCACCTTATAACCATCATCTCTCCTCTTTACTTGTCAGATCAACTTTGCTAGTGTCTCCGCTGAAATGGCATCACCATGCCAGCTGCCACAAGGTGATTTTTCATGTCTTGTCAAAGAAATCTTTTATTCTATTTGCTCTGCATTAACATGTTACATTTATTGATCAAGCCCTTTCTGCAGCCACAGCAGGGCACTGTGCTCTTATGCCTAAGGGGGCTTTGATGTCCTGGTGACATTCTAGACCGAATAATGCACATACTAAATGGATTTAATGCAGAAATGTGTTTGTGCATGACAGCTACATTAATAACAGCCCCTCACACTGATAAATATGCAATTGCTACGATTAAGAGTTACCCAATTATGGTGAAAATATTTTTCTACCTTATAAATAAAACCATCAAAAAGTTTTAACAATAGTGCGTTTTCTTTAACATTGTAAAATGCTACAAAGATCAGTCTAAAGGCTTTTTTTAAAAAAATATGTCAGGCTTTGTTTTGAATTCTGGCTTTTATTTCCATCCCTCTTTTGTTGTTCATCTCCCCATTCTGCATGCCTTACTACTGCACAGATGACTGCGAAGGTGGCGAGAAAAATAAAGAACAAACGAACAAGTCAAACCCAGAAGCATGTCCTTCTCTCCCACACCTCAACTCGCCAAGAGGAACAAACCCTGTAAAACTGAAGCCCAGTTTCAAGCTGCCAGTTGCACTTATCCCCCGTCAATAAAATGACAGACAAAAGACAAAACCCAAACAAATCTCTAACCCAGAGAGAGGTGTCTACAAAATTTCATCCCCACAGAAGACATGCAGGAATATTCCAGACTAAGATTAAAGTTCAAGGGGATGTTTTTGCACTTACACCCTCTTAATCGGACAGTGGAAAATATGCAGGAGCACACACTGTGCAGATTATTCATGCTTCTAGCAGAAGTAATCTGCACCCTAGAGAGAGGAAAGAGATATCTGTGCCTCTGCGAGCACAATTATTGGATTAATCCTCCCTCATTGGCCAAGATTAAAGACTCCCTCTCACTTTTACCTCATAGTGTAAACTCAGAAGAAATCTCTGCAAGAAAAAGGGAAAACAGAACATATGTTTAAAAATACTGAGTATAAAATTAGAAGGCGGACTTCTCGGTGAACCAAACAGTAAATGTTACTGTAGCAAAGGAGACTGTGCTTTTATAAATGACACTGGCATTTGTTATTCAGGCACAGGAGTTCATTTAGCCTTTAGCACGGAAGGAAAATTTTAGCACAAAGAGTTATCCAGGACAAATAATCTTTGAAGAGATTTTTTTTCTCTCCCTACAAGAAAGTGTAATGTATCTAATAAACATTATCTTTGTATTTGATGGAATCTCTTCTGCCTCTCTACCTTATTTTGCTCCTGTTTACTTATGCTTTTCTTTTTTCACCAGGATGTATTTTTTACCTCTTTCTCAATGCAATCTCTAACTTCCAGTGATCAATAATAACTGTCCACTCCCCTCTGAAATCATTTTCAGTAAAGCTTCCCAGCAGCACTACTAACCCAGGGAAATCATGTTTGGTGATTTTCCTTCCCATATTCTGCTCTTCACAAAAGCTTTCCAGCTATTACAGTCCTAGGCTTTTTGGTACTGCTACCAGCGAGGGTTCATTGTACACAGTTGCCATGACAGACTCATAAGCAGATTTTAAAAACAAAATATCTTTGTTGCTGAAACATGCCCTACTTAAAACAAAAGGTAAAAATAGGGCATTTCTAAAATAGCTGAAAATTGCTACCAATATCAATTCAAAATCAGTGCCACAACTCGGATCATTTTACTAGTGATGATCACACCGGTGGAGTTGCAGACTCACAGTGCAATTTAGACCGGAAGCAACATGCAGGGGTTACTTAGTCCAACCCCTTGCTCAAAGCAGGGCTAACTTTGAGGTTAAATTAGGCTGCCTGAGGCTTTGTCCCTTTGAGATTTAAATACACCGGGGATGGAGATTCCATAACCCTCCCTGGGCACCTGTTCCAGGGCTTAAACTCGCTCACTAGGAAGACGTTTTCCCTTATGTGCTGTTGGCAAGTGCCTTGCTGCAACCTGCGATGACTACTGCTTTCCTTTGCTGTGCACCTCTGGCAAGAGCTTGGCTCCGTCTTCTTCACAACCGCCTAGCAGCCCCAGAAGGAAACAAAAGAAATTAGAAACCATTTACGCAAAATCTGTAAAGAAGAGAGCAGTGAGGAGATATCATTCACAAGCAGACTACAGTGATTTGGAGATGAAGGATCTCTCTCCCCTAGAGGTATAAACAGGAGACAGGTACAGCAGCATCATATCTTGCTGATTAAAACTAGTACACTTTCAAACAATTTTTTCCTCTTTTCTTCACACCAAGCAATTTGCTATCACTCTTCTTTTTTTTTCTCCAGACTTTCCATAAAAACTGTCCTTTTGCCGTTCACTCTTCTATCTTCCCTATCCCTCCCGGGACAGGGGGAGATGAATCACCATTATAATACGCAACACTCACTTTGCCTTGGCTGCCAGGGAGGAACGGTTGGAGCCCTGCATCACTCTGGTTAATCAAAGATAGAGAATAATTCTTAGAGAGAGGCAAACAAGACAGACATGAATTCTTTCAAAGAAAAACTTTTTTGTTGGTATTTAATCAATGCAGTTACAAAACTTGAAACATCTGATGTTAAGACAAGTGTGTGCATATGTCCTAAATTTTGTTTAACAAAAAAGGAAGGGGTTCTAGCTTGGGAAGAACTGCAAAATCAGAAACATTTGGTGAAAAACATCTATTTTCTCCATATTTAATACCCTGAAAGTATTGGATGACAAAATCAGCCTTCAGATAGAGTTCTCCAGTTCTGTATAGACTGTCGCACCCAAAAAGAAAAACGAAAGAAATCTAAATAACAAAAGCACCAAAAGGACCAAAAGCACCTCAGATGAGAACTGAATTTTCATAATTTCTCCTCTTAGAGAGCAAGGGAAAAAAATAGGCAGAAGAAAAGTACCAGAACAGTCAATAAGTAGAAGATATCCCTAGAGTAGTTGTAAACTATGATTAGCTGATCTGAGCTTCTGGTCTTTTTTAAAATTATTGTCTAAATGTGTATCAACACACGAAGCTTGGGGAAAAAAAAGACAAAACTCTTTGATCTGTATAATGCAACAATCTAATATAATTCAGAAATACATATGACAGCAATTGAAAGATGTTATTAACAGACCAGTTTGGCAGAAAATATTTGTGTTTAAATCAGGTCATAAAATAGAGCGCGTTTGACTAAACCTTTCCCACAGAAAGGATCGGTCCCACTGGTGTCTCCTCGCCCCTCTCACAGTCAGGACAAGTCGTTGGAAAGGCCTGGAGGGTGCCCAATGCACTAGCTTGGAGGAAAGCGTTAGAAAGCCAGATAACTTACCTTGCTCTACTCTGATGCTTGCAGCCAAGCAGCCTACATTATCGTGGCATCAGGACCAGCAAAACTGAAGAAAATGTTCAATCGAATGTAATGTTATACATGCCATTAATTATATTCCTTATTTAAGAAGCTTGTGACATTTTTGTCACACAGTAGAGGTGCATCTTTCTGAAAAAGTGTCCCTGAGTGCATAAACCTGTGTGAGCGCAAGCCCGGTGGAGACTTCAAGCCTATAACTGCACAGGACTTCCAAAAAGGCAGCACTTTCTTGCAGAAGTGTCTTGCAGAAGTTGCTGCCAGCAACTTCTTAATATAATGAGTAAGAAACAAACAAACAAAAAAAAATGAACACGTTACTATGATGGAGAGAGATCCTTCCCCCATGCAACGCAGCAATGTTCTATTTTTCAAATTCCCTTAATTTAATTGTTCTGCTGTCAGAAACTTTACTGACACCTTCATGTAGTAAAATATTTTGTCTGTTACCAGAGGAAGATTCCTTCTCAAATACATTTGGCAATACATACAGAAGATATGAGACAGAAACTCTACCTGAGAAACAAAGCAAAAAAGATTGAGAAGTACTTATTTCCAAACTGATATTGAGAATATTTTGTTCAAATACTGGTTCTACACGACTAGTGACTACTGAAAAAAAAAAAAAACGAGAACACACATACTCTAACAATAATCATGAAATAGTAAAAGCTGGCATCATTACTACAGAAAAATTTTCTTCTCTTCCCTTCAAACTGTCATAATGCAGCTCAGAATTCTTTCATTTTTATATTAATGCAGCAGTTTTTTTCTACAGGTTAATTTCCTTTTACAAAAACTCTGGAGTAGATCCACAAATGGAATTTGTTACCCACACCCAGACAGGCACCCTATAAACTCCTTCCTTTGCTGGCCAGACTTCATAGCCCCAGCTCTGAGCACACCAAGTTTTGCAGGTGGCATTTTGCAGACAGAGTCACGTACCATAAGCAACAACTTCAAAACACTGTGTGTTCCCTGCTAATCTGCACTGCAAGAACACTACTATATCTGCCCCTTCTTTTTACAGTTGGGGATATATTTCTGCCTGATGGACGGAAGCCATAACTGACTCAAAAAAAAAAAAAAAATATATATATATATATATATACTTTCTATCCTATAAATAAATTAAATGACCTACCAGAAATGAAGTAGTGAATGGGGAGCAGAGATGACCGTAAGCCAAATCAAGTTAAAAATCTGATTTTCAAGCACACCAAAAGCCTGTGAAATGCCAACACCACCGAGTTCAGCTAGAGATGAAGATATTCAACAGTTCTAAACCTTAGAGGTCTTATCCAACTTAAGTTATCTCCAGTAGAACTCACTGAAACTGCTTTATGCACAAACTGAAACAGTACCAACTGCTTTAGGTAACAAATCTCTTTGTTCTTCATAGTCTCTAAATGCCATGCCCTGATGGTAGAGTTGAGATGCTCATTTCTAGAACTATTTCAACTGCCCATTGAGTACCTTAGAGCAAAACGCTTGAGGAGGTTGATCCACTAATAGGCACTCCGGCTCCTTCCCCCCACACCACAGCCATGCCAAAGCAGACATCAAAAGCTACTACTTACTGTGTCCCCTCTAAAAGCACAATTAAGTGCCTTATACGATTGCTTGCAAAACATATTATTATGTGTATCCTTATTTATCTTTATTACCCTTATTTATCTTTATTATGTTTGGTCCTCTTTATTTTTATTATGAGGTGACCTTTGATCTTCACTCAACATCCACCTTAAGTGACAGATGACATTTTTTTTTCTAGTAAGTCAAACTCCCTGCTACTTTTTATAGAGGTATTTTATGTTTAAAGGTTTTTAGACTGTATTGTTTTCACTGTATAAATGAAGCAACTACATTCAAGCACACATTGAAGCAAATCATAAAACTCATCAGCTCACCACAGCAGTCAAGGTTTTTCCAGTGATGGCACTTGTTTAAAGATGACAACAAAGACTTTCTTGTTTAGACTTACTCCAAGAGGTGCCCATGATATTGTTTCTATATTCACATCCACTGAAGGCTATAATTTATCCTGTATCTTAGCTGACTCTTGCTATAGTATACAAGCACAGTGCTTATATACAAGTGCACATCAGTCTACAGCAGTTACTGTACAATGAAACACTTCACATCTATAAGAAGCTATCCAAAAGGCTTGTGCTTTCTCTTTCCACAGAAGAGATTTTAATGTCCATTTTTCCCCAAACGCCAATAAAACCAAATCACATCCCCACTGAAAAGCAGTCTAAGTGACAGTGTTTTAGGAATGGAAGAAGGGATGAAAATAATACGCCACCAATTACTCACTCATTGAGCTCTTCATGAAAACATGAACTGAAGACTTCAGAAAAGTTTTATAATACTAGTTTACAACTAGATTTTGTTTTAATATTTTACTTTCTGAAACAAAATGAAGTCAGAGAAACTGCTCTTCCAGTAATGCATTAAGTGAAAGAGAAAAGCTCTTTTTTCAGAGCTGGTTTCTTCAGAAGCACAAGAAAAGAGCATTCTTGTTGGCAACACATTAAATCCAAACACACACAGTGAAAGAGAACTATCAATAAAATGAAAAAATGCCAATGAAATCCCCCAACAGCAAAATTCTGTCTTCCATTTACAACTTCTATAGGTACAGAGTCATCAACCAGAAACATAAAATGATGGCAATCCAAGGACTGTTTAGTGTCGGCCTTGCTTTGCTCTGCACTGCATAGAGGAATGAGTCTTTCAGAGTTGACAGTGGCTCAGAATAGCAGTTGTTATGAGTGTTACTCAAGCTAAAACGAGTGGTTGTCTCTCAGGTACAAGACACTAGCATGCTACTTTCATGCTACCCCCTCCTTACAAGTAGACTTTCGGCTTACTTTCAACGAAATAAAAGGAAAATATAAGAGGATCTTCAGCCTTAGCACTAGAAAACTATGCTTCTTCTTAAGCAGACTACGACACTTACCTTCCTTTCTGCTGACTTACCTATAGAGTTGCAAATCTTATAAGGCATACTGCTGAATGCCCCTAGGCGCTTGTATAAGGATTAAACCAAAAAGGATACTGTCTAGAATTACAGTTGATAACTGATGGGCACCTTAATCCATATATTAAAATAATTTAGAATTTATTTATAACTCAAAGTGTAGTTAGCTTGGATACACCTACCTAAAATAAAATAATAGAATAATAATAAAAAAACTTTATCTAGGAGAAGAGTATCAGAATACATGCATGGTTATAGCCAGAGACGTACAAATAAAATGGCTGTAGAGAAACATGCACTTACTTGTATCGGTTGAGAACAATTCACTGCTGGACTCATTCTTCACTTCTCCAAATTATAATGTGCTTATTTCCCATTTTTCTTCACTTCTCCAAATTATCATGTGCTTAGTTTCCATTTTTCTTCACTTCTCCAAATTATAATGTGACCATTTTAAGCAATGAACAAACCAGGAGCTTCTCATTGGACATCATCTGTCTTAACACCATTCACTTTCAGACTCACCTGCCTGCTTGCAACCCACATGAAGGAAGAGACAAGCCTTGCATACGCAACACTATCACCCATGCGATAACAACTGAAGGTACCTGACATGTATGTCTGCTCCTGCTTGGATAAAAGTTTTAAATATTCTGGTTCTGGAGTCCCGTGTTACTCATATCACGCTTGAAAATCTACACATTACCACCTACCTTAACAAGTTGAAACTTAGATCTAGTCTTTTTGCCATGTGACCGTACTTTCTTCCCAGGAATTCTGGAATTTCTTCACAATCTTGACTGATGTAGGACACCTGGGAATTGAAAGCAAAAAGGGATACTTCATAAGTTACTTCATTAGTTACATTTTCCTGTCTAGATTTTGCCTCACTGATCCAGTAACAGCATACAAAGTAATCAACATTCAATACACCTTTAACCTACATCTGGTTTTAATGTTATAGAATCTATCACTGTCTCCTTTTTCTTTCAATGCAATCAGCTTAATATTTATTATATGCATAGTCCTGTGCAGAAAGTATTGGAATTTTGTCATTTCAAGTAGAAATAAGGAGCTTCTAAGTTGCCTCTCAAGCCACAAGCCACTGCAACAGGAAGCATGAAAGCTACCCAAGACCTGCAAAAACAAGCACACAGTTTTGTTCAGACAGAAGGATACGTCTCTAATGTTTCTGCTTCCATACCTACGTTCAGGTCACGCTTCTCTTTACAACTGAAATATTTACGCACGTCTTGCTCCCTTCCATACCTGCCCACCTACTCCATCTTTAATAAATGGGATGATAATTATCAGTAGCAAAAAAAAGGAGTAAATATTCGAGGAGTTTTTTTTTTTTTTTTTTTTTTTTTTTTAACCACGATGAAGTGACTGGTGGTATTTTCAGGAAAACACAAGTATTAGGATGGGTAACCTTTGCGTGTTCTCGCTGCTGTATTGCCTTGAAAGTCTTTGCTTGATTTTTCACTAGGAAGTCGCACAAAGTTTGCCGAGGATGTGCTGTCATGAATTCAATATCACTATACTGGCTCATCCTCCTAGGGTTCAAAACATGAGCACAAGCATGGATATTTCAGATTCGGAGCTAAAGGAATTCTTCCCTAAATGGCAGCTTGCCAGTTAGCTGGAATCCACCAACACTGTGTTAGTCAACTACCTATATTTACATGCTGCTATGATCTACATATCAAATAAAATTTCAAGTTTGGTCTACAAAATGTTGAGTGAAAAAAAAAAAAAGATCAAATTCTGTTTTGGTAGCATTTTACCTTCTGTTGAATAGAAACTCTTCCATAGAACAGACAGTACATACTTTTGCAAATGACCTGTCTCCTGTACTCTTAAAATGACTGCAATCTGATAATATACTATTGCATCCCATTTATTTGTTTCATATTTTCAGCAGATAAAGCTGACTACGGTGAAATAGTTTTCACTTTAAAAACAGGAGCAGAAAGCAGGCAGTTTGAAGTTCAGTGCAACAAATTCTTCCCTCTTCATCTTTAATCTGCTCTTACAATAAGTTCTTCTACCAGATACAGAAATGACTTTAACAAATAGGACAAAACGGAAAGGAACTGCTTTTGGTATTTGAAATCCTGATAGTGTGGACATAGCAGAAACTGTTTTCCAGAATTTACTGAAATAAAACAGAAAAATTACACATATGGAAACCCCACAATGACACCCCTATACGCCCATTTTGCAGTTTTCATCCAAGAGGCCTATACAGCACTTTTAGAAATGACATAGAAGTAAATGAATTGCTTCACTCTCCACTGAAAGGTCGCTCTCTTTAAATTAATGCCTGCAGACCCTTGGAAAGACACCACATTAACATTAGAATAACACTTTGGATTAAGCATTAGCTCCCTAGAGCAGGTTGAACTTGCTTAAACTGGATACGACTAAGAGACAAGGCCTTTGATGAGCGCAGGACGACCCCGATGGAGCGCGCGCGGAGCGGGAGCGCGGAGCTCCCCGGACCCGCGGGGCAGACACAGCGGGAGATGCTGCGGCCCGGCAAGCCCATGGGTACATCGTAGCAGTTCAGCCGCATTTTGTGTCTGTGGCTCCCTGCGCGCTGCCAGAGACCACGCACAAACGTTGTTCGTCAATTCGTGCTCTTGCAGGGCTGAAGCAGTTTGCGGGACTGCTACAAGCAGTACTCACGGGTGTGTGCGCGGCTGCAACTGACCTGTCAGGGCCTCTCAGCGCTGCGGCCTTGTGAAAGGAACTTTGCTTCTACAAAGCCCATTTCAGCACGCTCATTGTGCAAGCATCTTTTTTGAATTTAAAATAAACAGATTTATCTTTCATAACATACACAAAGTGCATTTAGTTCAGGTCTCTGCAACCCGCATGCACGCGCTTCCTTCGGACAGCCACAGTACTGACAGCTGCCAGGCTGGGAGCTAAGCACTCCGCGATCAACCTTCCCATAACCATAACCAAGCCGTAAGCTTTCAGCAGTATCACTCCTCCACTGTTTTGCTTTTTAATCCTTCAACAGCGCTGATATGAAACAAGACTTGAGCAGTCCGGCAAAGAGAAGAATAATGCCCTCCAGTTCTAGTCTTGCAGTTGAAAATTATTTACCCAGAAGGCAATAAAATATACAATTCAGTAAATTTCTCCAATTCTCTTCTCTATCAATCACATAACACATGGGATTAGAAACTGGCCATAGATTTCCCCATTGCCTAATTCTACAGCTCAGCTCTGGCACAGGTTGGTAACTACCGAGTACTCTCACTCCTGGTGCCCTGCTCAGTGTCGCGCAGAAACGCCCCGCGAGGGCCACAAAGGCCAACATCAGGGTGCTGCGGGCATCGCGGATATTCCTAACCGCATTTCAGCCCCTGGCACCCAAATCAGGCAAAACAAAAGTGTTTCTACACAATATTAAACCACAGGTTTACTCGATAGCACTTGCAGCCCTCTCCCGCTGTAGTTCCAGGGGATATTATCCATTTAATCTCTGTAATCATTTTACAATGATACTGCAATCTTAGTAACCCATAAAGCAACATCTTTATTAAAGAATGTTGCCAAATAGGTCGTGTATGAATTTTAGACATTGCATATTCGCTTCCATCGAAGGGAATTACATCTGGAGAATATTTCCAGTCAGTTGAGCATTATATTATACTATAAGCTGCTAAAAGATGATATGTTTGGCGCAGCGCCAAATTAAGGATGTGCTGCACTTAAAGGGGCTCCACGGGGCCTCGAGGGAGGGCAGACGGTTGCGCTCGGTGCCGCAGAGACCACAGGAACCGCTTCCGGCAGCGGCTGCGAAAGGAGCCCGCCGCCTCCCGCTCCCGCACACGCTCACCCGAGCGCCACGCGGAACGGCGGCCACGTTGAGGAAACAGCTAGGTGGGCAGCACCCTGGCTTCACGGTTGCAAAAAAGCACACGAGGTCGTTTGTTCTGTAGGAAATACGTATTTATATATATTTTGCTAGCTTTAGCCACAGACGCAAGAGCAAGGACGCCAGGAAGTTCTCAGTGGCTAACTACGGCCTGGAGCAAAGGCCGGAGGAATTTACACCGCTTCCCACCAAAACTGCCATAACCAAAACACTGGTTTACCCGCGGAGGGGGTAAAACTGGCACCTGCCAGTCGCTCTGCTCCAATCTACCCGCTCAGCCTGCTCAAGCGCACGGGGCAGGCGGCTCCAAGCACGGCCGGGGGCTGCTCTGGGGCGCCCCGTGGCCCCGGCAGGCCGTGGCTCCAAGGGAGCCCTCGCACGTGCGCGGCCCTCGCGGCAGCGCCGCCCACGAGGCTGTCGCTGCCAACGGCACCGGGGCAGCGGGGAGAGCGCCGAGGGAGACCCCATGCGCTCCCGCAGCGCGCCCAGCCCTG
>JAWLRI010001043.1:719042-732638 GCA_034781795.1 Crypturellus tataupa
GGCGCGGGGGGCGGCTCTCCCCGCCCGGGCCGGGGGCCGAGGCCTGGGGAGCTGCGCCCGCCCCGCCGCGCTCACCCGGGCTGACCCGGGCTCTCCCGCGCAACCAGACGCGTTCGGGTGCAGCAGAACCGCCCGAGCGGCCTTTCCGTCCAGGGCACGAGGGCCTGCTCGCCCCAAGGGCAGGGCGGTCGGTTGTCAGCCCCGGGGCCCGGGTTAAGGTCGCTGACGGTTTTCTGTAAGGATCGTGCAGCACTTTCAAAGACACGCAGGTTCCGCAGGTGTGGATCACCCGCCGAGCTCCTGAGCGCCTTGGAAGAGCCGGCTCTTCTCTCCTCTCCCCCGCCGGCAGAGCAGAGCGCTCCTGGACAAGGCGCAGGCAGGCGCCGTGAAGGAGAGCGGGTGTCGGGAGGACGCGGATGCTGCAGCGCCCGCCACCCCGGACAGCCCGTTCACCAACAGAGCGGGGCCCGACACGGTACCTGCTGCTCTGCCTCTTCACGGGAGCAGGCTGCGTCCTTGGTGCTGCCGTGGCATTAAACCTGGAGCTGCTCCCCTCTCCTGCCTGCTGGGAAGCAAACACAGAGCACCCAGCCCGGAGGAAAAACACATCATCGTGCACCGCTTCCCCCCTAGCTATTTAAATATATTGTATTAACGACAAAAATGGATCAACGTGTAAAAAAAAAAAAAAAAAAAAAAAATCAAAGCACAATCAATAAACAAATCACTCCATTGCTTCACATGGGTCTTATTTTATCTATATAGAACAAAACAGAGAAGAATCAAACGCTTCATCTGAAGCAAACACACAGATCCTACACCGATGAATAAAAGTTCTGTTTCTCCAACTAAGTAAGAGTTCCACAAGGCTCACTCGCTGCTTCAGGCCATCACTCAGCCCGCTTCAAACAAACATGCCTTTATTTATTTATTGGAGTATATAGCAAATCACGTATGCCAAAAAAAGTACTACGTGAATTGCAAATTTAAACAAAGCCACACATTCTATTCTTTCTGTATATTCCTTTTTATCCCTGCTTTAGTTAGAAGCATGCAATTGAGATCAAAACGAACACGTGTAACTCAAGGCACAAAGTGGCCTATTGCTGTATGCGTCTTAATGGAGTAAATTCAGTCCAATATTACCCTCCTGTAAAATTGGGATAACTATATTGAAAACAATTTAGTACATCATTGTCTAGATTATTAGTATTCATTTTAGTAAGAGTGTTAGCTGTCACTTTAGAGATATTTATGAAGATAAAATTCCTGCCTGAATAGTTTACAAAATAGCACACACAAATAATAACAAGTCTGTTTTTTTCCACCTTCTTACATTGCCAATTGCATTAACCTGCCATTGATCCTCCTACTTACTAGGCAAGGTCTTGTCTAGAGGGAGAAGTTGCAGCTGGAGCTCCCTAAACTAGGTGACTTAAATTGACTTTATCATCTCCTCAATCAGTTTAGCTGAATTTTGTAAATTACAAAAACAATTTAAGGAGGTGGCAAACTGTTTTAAGTGCATCTGGCTTATAATCAGTCTTTTTAAACTAGTTCAACATTTTCTTGTATAGACATGGCCTAGATTATTATCTGTCATGGATAAAAATAATAGATCCAAATCCTACGGGGCATAACAAACAGGGAGTGCTACCAACCCCAATGGCAAAATGGGCCTATTACATTATGCAGGAAATAAAAAATAAAACCCTCTGTGCCAGGGGAATGGAGAAGAGACATGACTGTCTTGTTATGATGCTTCTCTAGACTTGGAAAAGTTACACCTCAAAAGTCCTAATCCAACTGCCAATTTCCTACATGATGATGGGCAAATTTCTCAAACTTGGTTTTCCTGAAGTCTGTTTTATTTTTACTTGTAGTACCTATCACTTGCACATAATTTACCAAAGGAGGTGCGTTGTAACATATCATACCACATTGTAACTAAATTATAGCATCATTGTACTTTGTAAGGTGCTTATTAGGTTGTGCTCCATGTTATTATGTAGCTAAAATATACCACAGTTTCATATAAATATAGCATCTTTTTGAGCATCATCAGTATCAGTTTATAGCAGAGATGCTAGATCATTATGAAGTTGCCTCTGATTTTAGAATGTTTTTTACCTTACAATATATTTTTATTATTCTGAGCATTCCAAAGCATTACCTTCCTGAGTTCTGGCCCTGCACAATCTGAATCATTTATATGTTTTCTTCAGTTCTGATAGAGCTGCCTACATGAGTAAAGCTTCAAAGAACTAATTTGTACTTACAGCATTCTTTATATAGGTCCAAAAGCAAGATATTTTACAAGAAAGTGGCGCTTAGCTGACCTTTGAAATGTCCTTTTTTTCCCCAAAAATTATGTATATTCAAAATATAAAATTCACCAGCTCGACACAGCAACACAGACTTTTGTTTTCTTGTATACAGCTACAGTAAAATGCTCACACTAATATGCTTTGTGTCTATACACACACACACAGTTATGAGCAGATCCCTTCCTCGAAGAAAGAACACTGGATGCTCAAAATAAGATAACATCCATAAATCAGACCCCAAACAAGTGTGAGGCAATGTGTGGAAACGTGATAGATCCCTGTCAGAGCTATCCCCTCTGTCTCCTGTGTTCTTCGCATGGAACAGAGCCCTAAATCACAGTTTGTCAGGTATTTACCTAAGTGCATATACAGCTACATTATTAAATCGTATATTAGCTAATTATTTTAATCAATTGGTTAAAAGACCAGTAAACTTGGCATAATACCAAATGCCAAATATAGATAATATCCTTTTATGTAAAGTGATGAAAAGCATTTTCCTATCCTAAAAGAATGCTGAATGTTTATAAAAGAAAAAAGTAGCAATCTTTAATGACTTATTAACTGAAATTTATATAAATATTTCAAACTGAGTTAATCAAAATGATCTGTTTTCCATCTTGCAGCACACTGTCTGGGTGTGCAGGCATACAATCATTGTACATTTCAGAATAAGAAACCAAACAATAACCTATTGTTTTCTCAGTAAACTAGTATTTCTCTTGACAAAACTCAGCTTTGAACAAAGTGAATTTTTTGAAGCAAAACATTTAAAGAAAATATGCAGCTAACTCATACAATTCTGTCAATTTGACCATTAGAAAAAATTGGCTCAAAATTTGCCCATCTCCCCAACTCCCTCTGTCAGTGTTACCATGAAAACGTTGTAAACATTGTCTCAAAATATTTGTTGATAAGTCTCTGCAGCAATATGATGTTTAATACAGACAGCATTGGTTTATCTTAAAGAGGTTGACTGCAGTAGTCGCATTTTTGCCAGTACACCAGAAGAAGCAAAAGGTGTTATTTACAAGTAGCTTCACTTAAACCTGTTTTTAACCCCAAATTGTTCAAGATGCTCCTTGATGTCCCAGCTAGTAACTTAATCTGTCTCTCCAGAAATAGTATCAGCATTTTCACCAATGTCCACAGTTAGCTGTTTGAAACTCTGTAAGATCCCTTTTTGTGCAGAAAAGCAGCCAATCCCAAGCAGCAGAGCTGCAAGATCCCACACTGGCACGCGCTCATATAACACTTCTGACTTGGTTTTGAAGTTAAGAGTTAGTCAGCAGTCTTGACTTACATTTTTCCATTCTTGCAGAGACTCTTACGACAAAAATCGGGACTCGTTTCATAGCAAGTTACAGTTATTAAGCTAAAATTCTAAAGTTACATTAAATAAGTGATATGCTCAATGGCTAAAATGTGGTGACTATCAGTTGTATAATTTAATTCTGCCTCCTCGCAGTGTATTTTTCTTTGTTTGTTCATTCTTTATATACAGGCCTCTGTTTAGAATAAACAGAGCTGAGACGGAAAATACCACATATGCTCTAGGTTCTTTGATGTTTTTAATTACCAGAGCACCTAGTATTTTGAATGCATTTATTCTCACCATATTCCAGCAGAATAGCAATATCCTCTTTTTCCCATCTCATTGGATAGGAACGGACACACAGAAAGGCTAAGAGGTGTACCCAAAATCATACATGTCACCTGTGCACAGCTAGAGAACTGAAGCTCCTCCAAGACCCAGGCCTGCGGAGCAATCTTCTGTCTTGGTTTGTCCTGTTTTGTATAACTGCTCAGTGGCACTATATAAAAAAAAAATCATTATTCCTAATCATGAGAAGCAACAAGTGCAGAACGGTCATATCTTTTCGTTCCCAGTGGGCAGTACTTACAGGTAAAAAACAATTCCAAGCTGAACAGTGACTGCTATTCTCTGGGTGTCCCCCACAGTCTGAGCTGGCATACAGCATGAAGAAGAAAGGTGCCGAAATGGGGCAGCCACAAGTTCTGCAGAATACTGCCGAACTCCGACATGCTGACAAAACTGAACACACAACACAAAACAAAGGCACGAAGTAGGGTTTTCAATAGCTTCAAATTCATGTGATCTAACTGGATTTTGATAAAGCCAACAAAAAGGATGCCAGAATTAACTTTCTGCCAACTTTCAACGACCTGCTTCTAACCATGGAGGCACAGAACACTTAATAAAAGATCGTACGTTTTCTTCTTTTTATTTTTATTTTTTTAATTGAAAAGTATTCAGAAATCTTTATATGGCAACGGCTGCTACTACTTTTCCTATAATTTTATGTTTCAGATGCACACAGATGACTTTAAGCCCTGGCTGACTAACTTGCCACAAGCTGAAGTGCGGCGCTTGCCTCCCATCCATTACGGAGAGGTGAATTCCCATCAGCTGTCTGCATTATCGGGGAAAGCAAATTGCCGCACTGAAGTGGCTGTGCGTCCTTGGGCATCAGTGCTCGCTTGCTCACAAGAAGGCAATCAAAACTGGAAAAAAAAAATGAGTAAAGCTAGGATAAAGTCTAAATGAGGACTATCAACATTGCAATTCTTCTCCCCCCCACCCCCACCTCAAATCTTCACACAGTAGGTTTGGGGTTTTAGAAGTCCAATGAGGTATTTTCTTGTTCTAGGTCTCTGTCACGATGTCTGGGGCAGAGCTGTCCATCACAGAATCACAGAGAAAATAAAATTATTTCCAGAAATGCTTCAATACAAAGATCAAACAACAAAGGAAGTGGCTTCAGAGGCCAGAGGTGCTTGTAGCTGAGCTGCTCTCTCCTGTTCTCTAGTTTCTGTCTTGATAATTCTCTGTTGCACTGAAACATCAGAGCAGTCGGAGGTGGTGGGCTGCTTTTTTTATTTTTTTTTTGTTTGTTTGTTTGGTTGTTTTTTTTTTGGGGGGGGGGGGGGTTATTGGGTTTTTTTTGTTTGTTTGGTAGAAAGAACTGGATTCACCTGATTAACCCAAGGAGGCAGAATCTGCATCTTATATTGCCAACAACACTGCATAATAAGATAGACCTCCCGATTAACAGGTATATACTACTAAAAATACACACTGGAAGGCGTTTTTATGCCTGGTTTTACCCCAACAGAAGATTGTGTGGTTTGGGGCAAGCTGTGGGAATACCTCATATATCCAAGTGGAAAAGTAAAGGAAGAAAAGCAGAGGAGACAAAGTAACACTTCCTTCATTGAAAACTGCATGGTGCTCCATAAGCTGAATGTTATGTTTTGTTCACCAAGCCCTCAACACCATCTGTCCATAAAAAAAAAAAAAATATTTATATAAGTCATCTTTTGGTTAGAAATAAATAAAAAAAAAGGCTAAAAAAAGACTCTCTTTTTATACTGAAGAGATTATTAGAGCCAGATACATGTCAAACTTAAGGAAATTGTTGCCTTAATTTTGTAAGTGCAACTTTGACTTCATATTTATAATGGTATCTGAAAATATTCTGAAAAAAAAAGCTGATTGAATGGACACCAGGAAAATTCACTTCAAGCTTTCCCAGTTTGTGTCTCCAGCTCAGAACAGCAACAGCACAAGTTACCCTTTGATAGTGTAAGGACCTCAGTTTCAAAGCTGACAGTATAGCATATTTCAATATCATTACCTTTTCAAAAAAAAATAAAGAAAGAACAAAAGAACTCACCACAATATGGTGTGGGATGTTTAACTAAGGGTCACACCAGCATGTGAGTGACATCAGTGAGGTAAACCATGCTACATTTGAATCAGATACGAAGATTCGCTGCCATGTTAAGGTAAAGCTGGGGAGTTTTTTAATAAAAAGCTGAGGTTGAGAGATGTATTTTTTTAATACTTCAATACATAAAATACTTAAAAGACCTCACACCAAATCGAAGGAAAAAATTCAAGAAATTTAAAATATTACTACTCATATACCTTTGCAAATTGTTACATCTGTAACTGTAGATTTGAAACATTTTGTTACCTAAAAAAATTTGAGGGTATCAGTTTTATAGTACTAAATAACAATTGTTCTCTTTAGATAAAAAAAAGGCCAAGAACAAAATATTCATCAACTACAAGATAAATGACAAAACAGAAGATTAAGTCCACTGAAGACTTCTGTTTTAAGTTTACTGACTGCTTACATGAATATAACCATTTTCATAAAGAATACCCATAAATCAAGAAATTGAAAATAACACTTTTGAAGTTATATCTATAGGGAAATTTTATTAGTCATCTTCCCTCCCTCTTACAGAATGGAAATGCACGTTAATTCCCTTCTGCCCTTACTGCCCGTTTCAAATCATATTCACTGTACAGTACTATAATTTGTCTTCCAGCGCAAAGATTATAAGTAAACGTGTTTGTAAGATTGTTCATAATAATCTAGCCTTAGTGTTATTTACACTGGTTATTTTAAAATATAATGAGAGTAATACTTAACATTTCTAAAGTGTCATTTCTTCGTAAATTAAATGACATTTTACATATATTAAATCAATTAAGTCCTACTATACCTATCTCAATTAGGCATTAATATCCCAATTTTACAGCTAGTTACACTGAGGATAGTTTTAAAGGTTAGCTATCTTGCTAATATTACTCTTTGAGATAAAATCCAAGAATCTCAATATCTACATGTAATAAAAAATTAAAAGCCTTTTTTCCTCCTCTAGAATGGAAAAATATCATAAAAACAAAAGGCAAAATCCATGGCCAAAAGTTTGGGGCATTAAAGATCTTTTACTTTTGCCCACCTCTAATGCCAGATTAGCTATCTGTAATTGGAGAGAACTGAAGCTACTTCGTACCGTTTGAAAAAGGTTCCTTCGGCTGGCTACCTTAGGACAGGTCCAGGCCACTTTATGCTTTTTAAACAGTTTAAAAAAAATCCAATTAGCATTACTGTACAGTTTCTTATCCAGTTAATCCTACCAAACTTGTCAGTCTAGTGCCATTAGAGAGTCATTTTATTTTAATTTTCTATTCTTTTTCTAATATGCAAATGACAGGAAGGTCACCCTGCTTCTGAGGTGATATCATTTGATATTCATGTCCTATCATAATCAAGACTGTCACCACCTCTCTGCAGACTGACAGAATTACAATTGCATAGCAAACCTACCTCTGCTCTGTCTCTTCTTTTTTCAGTGTTTGCCTTAGTGGGGTTGGAGCAAACTACAGCTCCACAGCTGTTCCTCGCCATCTCTAGCCACAGCCATTCTCACAGTACGCGCGTGTCAAAAGCAGAAGAGCTCCAGGCCTAACATGACTTCACCAGTACGCTCTGTAAAAGGAATAAACAAATGCATCGCTTCATTAATTTGTGACACTGCTGCCAGTGTTTCAGAAAACCATTGCTGGACCCTTAGAGGATGACCATCACCCTGAGGAGTCTGGCAACTCCAGTTCATTCCAAGAGGAAAATCAGTTTGGCACAGAGGAAGCCCGTAACATCAGTTTTCTACCCCTGCATGGCCCCTACCATCTAGATGGTCCTCAGATCGTGAAGACTTTCATGCAGCAGGGAGGCCCTAGAAGTGAAGATCCTGGTGACACTCCTGGACTTGGAATACAACGTTTCTACAATAGCCGCCTCCGACCTGGCTGCCCACTATCATACAGCATACGTTCCCTGAGAACCCAGCTTCAAGTACTAATAGCACTGAGGGAACACAGGACCCTCCAAGGCCTCCTGGATATAACCAGAATAACCAGTGGGGAAGACGGTTGGAGGAAATGAACATCAGCATTATCCATATGGAGTGGTTACCAAAGTAAATGGCCGTCTCCAAAAACCTCAATCTTACTCCCAGCAGGAAGGAAATTACTTGTTCTAGGCAGGACCCTGAGGGATGACTTGGGGTAACAACATCTCAGAGCAACCTGAACAGACAGGTACACCCTGGCCCACCTCAGAGTCGTGGCAGGAGATGAAGGGGGGCTCTCTGCTAGCCTGGCAGCTCGCCCGCTACCACAGCGGTCGCACCAGACGCAGACCCAGCGCTAGCCCCTGGGCCTAAGCGACACCTGCTCCTTCACTTGACACGGCTGCTCTCTCCGCAGAGCTGGGCCACTTCAGGGCTCTCCATCGGAACGGAAACCCAGGTGTCCTTAGGGCTCTCCTCCGTCTCTTCAGCATCCCACACATCACATGGCAAGGGGAGGGGAGCGCTCTTTGTAAGCAAGAGATCTGCTTTACTGTTTGACTTGAGGCAAGCGAAAGAGTTAAATTGTTTTATAAATGTGTCTATAATGCAAGACATTTTCAGTGTTTCAGGTGGAATAAAAGCACTCGTTAGTTCACCAATTTGCCTAAGTAAAGTAGTTTAAATTATGTTAAAAAGATATTATGACCAAAATGTTATTATTAGAAACTAACACCCTGAAAACACTAACTACTGAAAAATGTTTTTGTCTACTTATATAAATTACCCCAATGTCATTCCTCATCCATTACTGACAATAATACCTGAGTGATATGCATTATGCATTAAATATTTTTATAATCATTCAGAACTATTTGTATTAAACAGTGATAGCAGATATTCACTTTTATATTTTAAAATGTTAAAGTTGATAATATACAGAATATCATAGATTAGATTATGGTAGATTTATTCAGGCAGTTTTATTTTATACAGAGTGGACAGGTGGAAGACTGAGTATTTTTAATCCAAATAACTCAGTGCACAGTTTGACCTAAACTGATAAAAGCAGAGAAGTTCATATCTGAACCTGTCACTTAAAGGTGAACTAAAAATCTTTGGCAGTAACTGCAAAGAATCAAGATCAGCAACATAGTATATGAACAGAGGTAAAAATTTTAAATAACTTTTCCTTTAGAAAACAAAATATTGGGTCTGTAGCCACTATCTTATTTGTCTGCATGTCAAACAAAGTCTGTATCAAATGTGTTGCCCCAGTAGCTGCCAGGTGATCTGCATGACAATTTAGTGAGCACAAAATCCTTGTATCTACAGTATTCTTGCAAAATCAACAGAGAGGATATGAGTGAACCGTTCTCTAATCATACTGGCAATACATAGAAAGCCTTTCCACACTTGACTGTCTAGTATCATCAATCTGACACCTTTATAACTATTTTCTTTTTAATTTTATTTTATTTTTATTCCAGGAGTTCATGTCTGCTCTTAATGCTACAAGGGTGAAGCACATCCAGCCTTACAGTGCCTGAGCAAGTGACAAAGTCCCCTGTGCAGCAGATCCACATTAGTATTGCAGAGCCCACGCTGCGGGCAAGCAACATGATGAATTTGTGGATACAGCAGAATATTTTCTGTTCTTGAAACACCTCATAAAAGTCCACAGGGAAGTATACCTGGGCCCTCAGGGAAGATATAAGGACACTACTGATAAGCATTTGAGCTATCCAGAGACATACAGCCAAGCTGTTTAAGGGCCACCAACCATCTCTAGCCCAACTCTACTCCAAGAGGTAACACACTATTTTTTTTCCAGTGTCTGTTAGATGAATACAAACATACCCTGCTCTGGGTTGGGTTCTTGGCATCCCCATGATTATTCACTGTTCACAGTAAAAACTGTTACTGCTTTCATTACTCCAAAATAAATAGAAAAATGGAACTGTAAGACTGCCATGGAAAGGACCATATTTCCTTCCAGCTCTGCCTCCCTTGGTGAGCTTGCTCACCCAGAACCAGCCTGAGCTAATCTTGCCCTTCACTAATGCATGAAACAGGGAATTTCACCCCTTTCAGAACACAGAAATTACAAAATTCTGAGAGTCCAAAATCAAAGTCAACTTGTTTCCATAGAAAAGACTGACCCCCCATAGCAACTTCTTCTCATTGTCCTTGCTGCACAAATGATTTTAAGAAGCATATTAAAAGAGGCAGCTGGTTGTGGCCAAGAACAGCTTTCATCTCCACTCTGAAGAGCCTGTTAAAGACCTGTGGTTGTTTATATAGATATCATAGACAACAATAAACTCTTTTGAAAAAAAGCTTACTTATTCTATGTAGTTTTCATGATAAATAAGGAAAAAAATGGCAGCATCTTTTGGTTGATTAATATTATTTATTATTAATAATAGTTGCTGTAAAAGGTTATCAAGGCATAGGGAAACTGAAGCATCCACAAGGAATTTTAAATTGGGTTGTACAGTTTACTGTTTTCCTCAGGTGGTATAATTTGGACCCAAATATTCTTCTTTCTTATTAAGATACTCAGATATTAAAAACCTGTAATACATATGAAGGCATCCTACTTAAATTCATTTTTCTCATTGAGATGATGACAAAAATGTGGAAAAAAAAAACAATAGACAAGTACTGAACTAAAACACCTGCTTACCCCAATCCAATTCTGTTTGTGTGGAAATAAATGAGAGAATTCTGCCTTCTAGCTCAAGGAGAGATGCAGCAAGTTCTAACTGAAGTAGCCACAATGCTATTATATTATCTCTGTCCAGGAGCCATTCAACCAAGGAATACTTTTACACAGCCTTAATAAATTACATTTCAAAACTGGTGTTTTGCTAATTGATTTTACCATTGTATATTAATAACATTCAAACAAGCCTACTAAAGCCTTAGAATAATAATACCATTTGTACCTCTGTCTTACTAGCATGAAGATTATTCAGGATTTCAAGGTCACAGATAAAAACACCATATTGTATAAATTTAATGTAAACAGCAACAATATCTATTTCATATATTATGGAAAGGTGTGACTACTATTTCAAAGGACTATAGGTATGTATGTCATCATTACATGCGTATGTTGTGTTGCACCATTTTATGATTTTGAGAAACAGTGAAGGAATGAGAAATCTTCAGCCCATTTGCTTGTGGTCAGTGAGTAATGCAAAACATGAAGCTTGCACAGCACTAGCGTACAAAATGACACTATTTAATTCTGACAAGAAAGCATGGCACGCTAACCAGCAAGGAGATGGTCTTCTAGATTTGGCTATACTATTATGCAGCGAGAAGGAGTGAATAATGTTACAGCAATTCTACAAGGAAACCAAGTTCTTGCTTTGTTATACCACTGTAATAATATTGAAGCATTTATTATCCCCATTAAATCTCCCTGTAATTGATAACTAAATTCTAGGACCCCCCTTTTACAGACACAGAGCGACACAAAGTTGCTCTGTATTATTGTCAAAATTGTCATTAGACCTTATGGGTTGCTATGTCTGTTCAGTCTCCTTTCTTCTGGGGCCACTATTTTAAAAGTCTTCTTGAAAAGACCACTTATTTACTCATGACCTTGAGCAAGCAAGTTCTTGTTGCCTTTAATCTCTGCTCTTGGCACATAAGGTAATATATTCATCAGAGAGGAGAGTACCTGCATGAAGCTGGTCAGGAAAAATAAGAGAGTTACGCTCATATGGTTCAGTCTACTTGGCCATCCATTGAGCATATGAACACACTGTAAATACAGAAAGGAACACAGGAATAAAATCTGTTTCTTATGAAAATGAAATGACATGAAGGGTAGTTCTTCGCTCAGTTGTGGAAAAATAAAAATTACAATTAGATGTAGGATCCATGCTGAGTCCTTTCCTGTTCTTAGTCTGCTTCAAATTCTTTAACTTGGGAGAAAGAAGCAGCCTTCACAAGAGGGTTGGGTTTTGTTCCCTTCAAAAATGTATCTTCTTTGAGACAGAGAATTCTCACAGAAAAACTTTTACACCCTGAATTTACTCTTTCAGTTTTTACTTATTTCCATACAATTCATATTCCCATTCCCAGAGTCTTGCCAGAGCAAACAGCAAACACACACAAGCCCTACAAGCAAGTACACAGAACTCACCCCATTTTTCAGCTATTGAAGGTATTGACCACCACGTGCTGTAGCAGACACTTGTTGCCTCCTGACGTCTTCACACAGGAACCCTCTTCCTTTGGAAGCTTCGCAGGATTATCCGCTTTTGAACAGCTTTCCTTCTCCTGGATTTCAAATAGCTCATTCATTTTGTCCCACAAGGGTACAGGGTAGAAGCGGCTATGAGCACATTCTGAAGCTAAACTTACTTTTCCTAACACTTTGCATGTTTTCTCACTCCACTTTTCTCTACCGCCAGGTAGCCCACACAGCACAACAGTGAGCGCAGAGGTGATACTCCAGCTGAACTGATGTAATGCTGACAACTAAACTTACACACAAGCGCTCAGCACCTGAGTCACAGCTGGGTCACTTCCCTGAGCGGCAGGCAATCCTGCAAGGAGCACAGGATAATGATCTCTCTAGGCTGAAGCCCCTCTCATAAAACACAGCACAAAGCTCTACCTTGAGATCTGAATCTAATCTGATTCCATATGTAATTTTTCCCGTTTCTCGATCATAGGGAGGAACACGGATATTCTTACAGCTTTTTGTAGTACTCCTGTGCCCCTATGGCCATGGCTGTTCTCTCCTAATCGCATTTGTCCAGCGCACGGACTTCTCCGAGGTAGAGCTATCACATATTCCTGCCTGACTTCGGGAGGAGCTGTCTGCAACGGCTTCCAAGCAGCCTCTGCCTTGAGCTTCTAGCCAGCCCCAACTGCCTGCAAAGCACCGCTGCCCCCACACTTGTAACTGGGCCCTGGCAGCAGGAATGGGCTCACCTAAGTGACTCCGACTGGCGGGATGGGCACAGCAAAACACCTGGGCGACTCTGAAACATCATCAGCCTGCAAGGAAAGACAGCCTCGGCCCCTTCCTTCCGCAGTGCCAACACTGGGGCTGCTACATATCCGATCCGCAGGGATTTGGGGCTCTACCTGTGAGATTTCCCACTGCCACAGGACACCCCCATGTTCAGGCAGGGGCTGACACTCAGGGCACAGGGAGAGCAGCTGTCAGGGCCATTTTGCATGAAGCATAAGGAGCTCCTACCCAGCAAAGCCTTAATGTGTTGATTTACAGAGTCTCCTTAGCTGACATGGGAAAATGAGTCTGGTCATGGTTGATTTAACATTTTATGGGCAGAGAGTCAGCCTTTGCTATGGTAAGTTTGGACTCCTGCAAACATTTCAAGCATTTACACAGGAATCCGCAGGATTAAAATATTCAGGATACTAAGTGAAGTCGGTGTGTGCATCACCTGAGCACTGCTGAGAAGATGATAATCTTGAATTAAATAAATAGTGAGGGTTGCGTTACAGCGCGGACAGCTCGAGGCCCGAGTCCGCAGAGCGCGCGCAGCCCGAGCAGGAGCGCGGAGGGAGCGCGCGGTGCGCGGGGCCGCGCGGCGCCTCGCGTTAC